>JAMYIC010000286.1:0-21663 GCA_024112705.1 Microcera coccophila | reverse complement strand
GGACAGAGTGAAGATTCAATCGACATTGAGCATCGCCGACTAGAGCTCCACTACACGCTTTCACTGCAGCTATCCGCGGGGCGAATGGTAACGGTTCCTGCGGTTCTTGGCGGCGCCGCTAGTTGCTGAGTCTCGAGTCCCAAGTAGGTACTGCGACGTGGTGCATGTTCGCTTTCGACATGCCTACCTAGTGAGGTAGGTACCCACGCGGCCAAGAGCAAGATCAGCACACCTGAACGGGTAGATAATAGGATTTGTAGCTCTAAAGACTATGTTCTTTTAGTGAACACTTTAGTGAACGAGGCTTTTCTCGTCGTTTAAATGTATCAATTGTATATCATTTAAGCCAACTTTGTGGGCACAGCTAGGATTCAAAATATGAGCTTAGGTACGGATCATAGTCCCCAGCGAGACCGACGGCGTCGCCAGCAGCTTCATCCTGGAGCAGGTGTGACGACCCCTCCCCTTCACACCCTCCCCCCATAGCTTTGTGCAGTAGTTAGTTTAGCAACTGCATCAGAGCGCCAGTTGTACTCTCTCCACGACGGGGTGCTTACCAAGGTACGGATGCTGCCCTCTCACATGCTGCTCGTCACTGATGAAAGCATGGAAGAAGCTCTGGCACCGCGCCGCATCGCCTTTGTCATGGAAATGCGCAGGTAGAGCCTACCCATGTCGTCATCCATGCATCGTCGACGGAAGACCGGTCGGCTCCAGGTCAAACTCAGCCCTGCGCAGCTTAGCCCCTTCGCCAAATGAACTTTCTGAACTGGTATAACCGTAAGCGACTGGTCAGGTTGTTCGACATGCAACGGCTGTCAGCCATGAGTCTACAACCCCGGATTCTTCCCGTGAATACTGACTACCCATCCTGCACATGAGACACGCGAGCAAGTACCGATACTCGGGCAGCCTCTCAAGTTCGCATGCGCGTGTTCTAAGCCACGGCCGAGCAGCCCATGTCTTCAGGGACATGTACAGCGCCGCAAGCAGGGGGGACCCCTAGCTCAGATCCAACGAAACCATCGTCGGCCTTCACGGATAGTGAATCATTGGTAATCGACTCGGCCCATGTCATTCGGATGGAGCGGCCCCATGTCGACTGGAGGTACCCAGGCCATCTACCTTATTGCAGCTGCGCTGCGTACGCTTGCCCGAAACCTGCTCCCACGTGCCTGTGAACTGGGAACAGCCGCGGACAAGCCCTTGGGCGGATGTGTTCTCGCTCTTCGCGAAGCACATGTTCGGCATCCAGATGCTTTCGAAGCAGAGAAGACAACTCTGAGCAGCTCCCGGAAACGACGCATTATGCGTGCGCGAAATGAATCATTCTTTAAACAACGCGATACATGCAGATCTTAGAAGAGTGGAACGTCCTTCGAGGAACACGACCCTGGTCGACGGGGCCTCGGGCTCAGATTTCACTTTCCGGAGCGGTACATAAGATTAGAGAGGGATTGAGGCTAACCAATCGCTTGAAAACAGCGAAGAGAACGAAGCGCACGCACCAGATATTCCTTAACATCCCGCCTCGCTTAGGTGCATAGGCATCAGGGTGGTGATTAGCTCCGGCTCCTTGTCTGTTCATCACCATCTCCCAAGCCGATGCTCATATGATTGCCTTGGTAGAGATTGTGAACTTGACAGACGCGGCTACGGCCTTTACGAGTTTCGTTTGCAGACTCCGACGATGATCCCCAGGTCGCGTGGCTCGCCCTCATCTCACACCATTCGTCTGTCGACAGACGAAAACATCCGGGTTTCAACTGCGCTACGATCAGCCCGGTAGGTATTGCAAGGATGGGCAGCATCTCATCTGACCGCCACCTCGTGGGTTGCCTAGATTTCCCTATCTTCATGTGTCTTCATATGCCATAACCATGAGACGCTAGGCGCCAAGCTCTTGGCTCTATTTCGCCCTCCTAGCATAGCGGGCGATCCGGCGGGCGGCGGTGCGATGGCGGCCAGAGGGGATGCGTTGGCGTGCCCATGGATCGTTTTCCGAGTCAAAGCCTTACCGATTGTCTGGCTCGCGTGACCACCTCAAACCATGGTTGTCATGAATTTACCTCCGCCAACAACCGCATGGCAGTTTACATCCTACATTAGCTTGGGATCTAGATGCAGCCTGACGCGTCCCAGCCCCCTCTCGGCATCGGCATTTACTTACCTTACTCGATAGACGGACGTGCGGTGCTCGAAAGCCCGGTCGATCACCGCCCTCGACTCTACGACTCTAATTGTTAGTGGGAGCCAGAGCTGCAGTAGCGCCAAGTCCCCTTCCTGTCGAGATCTGAGGCGGTGGAGGAGGATTGGCGGCAGCCATCACCGTCATTTACGTTTCGCCGTCCGTTTCAATTGCTTTCGGTAAGACCGGATCAAAACGGCCTGCAGAAGCTCAGAGCACAGCCCTCAAGAATCACCATCATTGACTGCCCATGCGCACAACCGGACGATCCTGCACTTCCTACATTTTGCCCACGCAAGTTATGTGCGGTGGCACAACGTGGCAGTCAAGTGGACCAGAGAAGGACCTCTCAAAGCAACATGCGAACATTCACAGTGATGACGACACGCTACCGCTACCGCAACCGAACGACCCGAGCCCGGTAGGTACTAGTTAAACCCGCCGCCTATCGACGTGAATCTCCGGGGATCCAATTTTGACATGTCCATTCGACGGAAATGAACTGGCAAACGGGGGGATTCATTGAAAAATCCACTTGGGCATTCGGCCGAGCAGCGGGGTTTATTTATCAATCATAGTGAAACCCGCACATGGGCCCACCACCACGTCCACTTCCTTTCCCATTCACTCCATTGCCTTATCTGTTGGTTGTTTCCTTTACGCATGGAAAATCTCCTACGCGTCACGCTTATTTCCTGAGCGTTGGCCCGTGGTCGGCACTTCCTGGCTGCGACGGGACTCATTTGCGGGAATAGTCGTGCGCTTTGCGATGGGAGATTGTGATTGCTCCTCGCCTGGTTTTTGAGATGGGGAGGCTTAATGGCAAAGAAGGCTGCTGGACTGTCTTAGCATGTGCTTTGATTATTATGAGATGGATTCCATGATGTACATCATGGCATAGTTTCATTTCTCATCATGGTTTGTAACAATGGCCTCTCTAGCTACCGCTTTGCTACCTATGGATTCGTTGCGTAACGGAAGCCTCTTCAACTCCGGACACGCCGTACCGTTGAATATACCTCCTCGTTGCGACTACCTCGGTGACTCGCCCGACCCCTTGGTTCCGTGTGGATCCTCGCCTATGCGAACCTCCGTGGCTCGTTCGGAGGTCCACCTTGCGATGAAATCCGGTGTGCCCAACGGAGGTGCTAAGTGAATCAATATCGATGCTAGCAAGTTCCTCTCCCCCCTCCTCAACAGGCCGGCAGCTCGTGAACAACATCGCAGACTTTGTATGATTCTATTGTCACTGATCTTAACAAATATCTAACGTCAAGAATCTACTGGGGCTCATCCGTCTATACTGCTCGTCGTGTGTCTAACACGTTGGCATGGTTCTTCTGCCTCGTTGCTTGATCTCTGTGAACTGTGTGAAGTTTCCCTCCAACGTCAGGTAAAGACGTTTTCCCCTTACCTCCTATCACCAAGATAACGTTGACATCTGGTTGAGATCAGACAAACCACCCATACAGTTAGCTCGACCCGCTAAACGTCACACCTCCGTCAACGTTTTGAAGGATGACACACACATGCTACGGAGACAGAGCGCACGTCATCTCGTATTTTATAATAGACTATAGCAACTCGTTATATATCTTCGAGGCAATCAACTGCCTAGATACCCGTTTAGCAGTTCACAAGAGACCGGATGTACGAATATTGGTTTATGCCCTGATACCTACAGCTAAGTACCTAACATCATATCTGCCTCTCTCCCAACTTCATCCATCCTCTGAGCTATCTAGGCAGCAACCCCCCCTCCCTCTCGTCACCACCGCTCTTCGTTCCCTCCACAGCCATTTTCAGTGAAATCACCACCAACGCCATGCGGGCAAATCCGAGAGACCTCCTTGTCTTGTTGCGGTAAAAGAAAGTATCCGAATCGTAGAAAAAAGCCAAGAACATGCTATGTATTTGTAGGGGTGCAGCTCGACATTTGACCGCCTGTCACATAGGGTTTGAGAGGATGCCCTTGAGAAGCGCATGTTGAATGGCAAAAAGCCAAAATTTCGTGCCCGATCAAGGTCATCTTGAAAGGAATGTCCGACTCTATCTTCGACTAGAGAAGAAACTCTGGCGTCGTGGCTTCTAGCCACTGCCGTTAATCATCGGAGGGGGAACAGGAGTCACCTTCTTTCCTGAAAGCTGGGAGCTTGGCGGAATCGTCTGCGAAGAGGACAAAGCAGCGGCTTTCTTGCTCTCCTTCTCCTTGCGTTTTTTAGCGCGTTTTTCCTCTTTGTCCAGGCTGGGCGATACAACTGATTGCGAGGCGGGTATAGGGGAAGGCCTGGCTGGCGACGAATGAGGAAAATAGGGCAGAGGCACAACTGATTGACGGGGAGTAGGGGCCGGAGTATGCTTCTTGGCAGCAGACGGGGTCTCGGTTTTGGGCTCCTTAGACTTCCTCGACTTTTTGCTTGTGGAGGGCGGCGGAGGAGAGGCAGCCTTTACGGTCGGAGTCGATGCTGGGATGCTCGAGAAAGAATACGTTGGCTGAGGGATGGTAGGTGGTAGCACTGGGGTGTACTTTTTGGGCGCCGTTGAATGGGGTTTAGAGCCTAAATCAGGACTTCCGACGCGATCAGTCTTCTGCTTCTTCGCCTTGGTCTCCGCAGACTTAGTCTCTACTCTCAACTGCTCTGCGGCAGCGACAGCATCTTCTTCAGAAGCAGTGTGCTTTCTCTTGCCCTTGCGGGAGACCTCAGGAGTTGCCTCCTCGTTAGTTTGTGAGATCGACGGTTTGGTACCCATCTCGCGGTCTTTTTTCTTGTCTTTGTTCTTGTTGACCATGGTCTTCTCCACGGGGACTGTCTCCTTCTGCTTACGCTTCTTGTCCTTAAACGACTTGCTGATTTCGGTGCTGGCTGAAAGAGCGGGAGCTTCCGTCATCTCAGTGTCCTCCTCCTCCTCCTCCTCCTCCGCTTCAGTCTTGCTAATAGAGTCGTTTACACCAAGAGCCTGGTAACGTGTCTTGAGGCCCTTGGGCTGAGGGCGAGGAGCTTGTTTGGGGACAGGTCCTGCGACGGAGCTATCGGCAAATGATGTTCCCAATTGAGTGATCCGCTTGACTTGCATGACCTGGTCGATCTGTCGAGGAGCTACTGCAGGACGCGTTAGTAGGAGGGATGAAGCGGCGGCGACAGGAGATGCTTACGAGATCGGTACTGTGAGCCGTCGGCGGAAGGAATCAAAATTTGGATGTTGCCTTTGGGAGCGATGCTCTTGAAGGAAACGCCGTAATCCTCGCCTTCGTGAGAGAATAGCCGTTCACTATGCTGCGACTGGTCCATGGGGATCTCCAGGTTTTGTACAACCGAGATAGGGACGTTGGAAGGCACAGTAAAGTACCAGAACTGCTTGCCCTCAAGGTTGGCTTGGTTGCAAATCTGTGCTACGTCCCGGCCATTGGCACCATCCTCACCCTTCCGCAGAACAAAATCGGGCGCGATGAATTTAGGAGCGGCCTGCTGCCGTTTGTCATGACGGTCAACGATATGCATAGACTCATCGACCATCTCGTCATCTGAGTCCTCCGACTCGCTCGACGAGGTCTCTGGTACGACTTCGGCGACCTTCGCAGCAGCTTTAGTCACATCCCCGTCGCCGCTTTCGCTTTCGCTTTCGCTTTCTGCTTCGCTCTCACTTTCGCTGCTGCAGCTTGCTGAGTTTGTCATGGGGGTCGTATCTTCTTCGTGCGCATTAGGTTTTGCCTTCGTATTGGTCTTAGGCTCGGCTTCGCTCTCCGACTCGCTCTCAGTTTCGCTTGAGTCGTCGCTTTCAGTCGCAGTAACCACTGACTTTTGAGGCGTGACTTTCTTCTCGACCTCGTCACTCTCGCTCTCACCTTCAGAATCGGATCCATTGCTGGAGCTGCTGGAAGAGGGTTTGGTCACCGACGCATCATTGGTCTTCGCATTCTCCTCACTTTCGTCTGAGTCTGATTCACTGCTGGTATCGCTGGAAGCCTCCACTTTAGCCTTTGCAGCTGCAGTTTCCTTTGGGGCGCTTTTGGCAGACGCTTTTCGCTCGTCATCGCTGTCGGCGATTTCCTCGTTCTTGCTGCGCCAGTGTGAAGAAGTGGATGTGGGTTTCGCACCAGGGGCGCCCAGTTTTCGCAAGAAGTCAGAGCCTCCCTCATCATCGCTGCTGTCGCTATCGCTAGGCTCCTCTTCGTCGTCATCGTTGTTGTTCGTGAAAATGTTGTTGGGATCGAACGAGCCGGCTTCTTTCTTGATTGCAGCTGTTGAACGACCGGTTGGCCGGCGGTTGTACTGAGCCTCAGCAGACAAGCCCTTTTTGGTGTTTTCGATGTGTTTGCTAAGCGAATGTACCTTGAAGGGTTCCTTGGGCGCCATATTGGTGGGAGTCAGGGCGCGGCACGCGCTTGAGGGTGCTCAATTGCGAGGTGAAGAAGTGATGAGGATGAAGTTGAACGAGTTGGCGACGAAATTTTGGCGGTGATACACACGCGCAAGTGGGGGTGGCCCACCAAAGACGCGCCCGTGCAAAATTTGGAGGTCGGTGCCGCTTATCGATAAGCTACCGCTCTGATACATTCACACGGTGAACGGGCTGCGCAACCAATTTTGTATCATCGCATAAACACTTTAGTGATGGACGACTTGATTGTTAATCCCCGTCGTTGTCAATGAGTGCTATAACGATCGAGCCTTTGTTTAGAATTGTAATCGATCTCAGTCGACTGACTCCGTTAAGCCAGTAATCATCCCTTTGGTTGCAAATGTCGTCCGACCAAAATGTAAAGAAGCGAAGGCTTGAAGGCATTGAGACATTGAAATGTAAGTCACTACTCACCCTATTTTCCTGTCACATTTCCGCTGAATAAGATCACATTGTTTGGGAGATTAGGGATGATTTGACTGAAAACTTCTTGTAGCGCCAAGTGCCGTCAGCGCAATCAGTGCGATAGCCGCTCTTCGACGTGGTCCTGAGAGTGTCGCTTCCTCCACGGTTACGACCCCTGAAACTGACCATAAACCGAGAGGAAGTAACGTCAACTATTTTAGTCCTTTGCAAAAAGTCGAACACAAGAACGGCTCTCCCAAACCCCCGCGAAAGGGGGCCTTAAAATCACGTCGACCCCCCCCTGGGATAGATTCTCCTGTTCCGCAATCGACGGGCGTCCCATCGCTCAGGTTTGTGGCTGATGCGACTTGTTATATTAAATGATGATGTTGACTAGATATAGAGCAGTCGAAGATTTGAGAATAGTGTCTGCCTCTGAATCCTCTCGAACCGTGCAGTATTCATCATTCCGTCTGACCAAGAGCAACCACCGCACGAAGGGTGGAGGTATTATCGAGCTTCGATTAGACGAGGGCGAGGTAACATCTTTCAAAAATCTCACGAAATCCGACGCTAAATACTCTAGCGATTTCTTGTCCTCGGTAGCTTCGGTATTCGCCTTGTCCATGGTGAGATTACCATCGCCGGTGCTTCACTGCGGCCATCGGAAACGCTGCAGTGGGTTCACGCACCTCACTGCTATGCTATTCCGGTTTTACGAACCGTGGAAAACACAAGGCTTGAACTTCATCCCGACTTCGATGCTTGGGGCCTCCGGCAGTTAGCAAGGCTTTCACCCTTGCTTAGGAGACTTTGGAATGATGTACCAGATCTTGGGGCTGGGAAGAGCAATCCTAAGGAGGCCACGTTCCGGATCGTAAGTTTCATTGTTGCCTCATGAACCTCTTAATTGACATAGCAGTAGCTTTCCACTTCTGAAGATGTCCCTAAGAGGTGCATCATTCAGAATCTCGTCTCCCCCGCCGAGTGGAACAAGAAGCTTGCTGCTCTCGTCTCGGCTGTTCATAGAAAGCCTTCCTTGAAAATACTAGTCTGCGGGCCTAAGTCGGCTGGCAAATCGACATGCTCGAAGCTTCTTGTGAACCGAGTACTGACCGAACGGTCTTTGGGTGAGCCTTCTAACGGGGCCATTGTTTTGGACCTCGACCCGGGGCAACCAGAATACGCACCAGCCGGGACATTATCCCTCGTCCACGTCACTCGACCGAACCTGGGCACACCATTCACGCATCCTGGCACTGGAAACGCTGCCTATAGGATCATTCGATGCCATGCATTGGCATCGGTTACACCGGCCGCAGACCCGGACCTCTATCTAGCTTGTGCGACTGATCTCTATGAAATATATGGAAACAAATTGGCTACTCTACCACTTGTTGTCAACACTCCTGGTTGGATACTTGGGACGGGGCTTGATCTCCTATCCAGTGTCCTCAAATGCACTAAGCCTGACGAAGTTCTCTACATGTCTGAGGATGGACCGACTGACACGGTAGAGACGCTTAGGGCGGCGACTCCATCGGTGTTTACCGAATTGCCTTCTCAACAACCCGAGTTTACCTCGCGAACGGCTGCACACCTGAGAGCTATGCAAACTATGTCATATTTTCATTTGAACGATGCGAAGGCGAAACCGCCAGGAGTCGACAAACAGAACGGCAGAGTAGGGTGGGATGCGGCTCCTCTTTCCACAAGGCCTCCCTGGTTGGTTCGATACTCGTCAACTAACCCCGGCATCTTGGGTATCCTCTTATACGGGTACCAGTCTCCACCGGAATTGTTAGTGGAGGCTGTTACTGGGATGGTTGTTGCAGTTGTAGAAATTGAGGATCCCAGGGCATTCAAAGACTTTCCAAGTACGGATTCATCGGACCGCATAAACAGAGACAAGGCTGGCAACCTGGGCTCGGTTGATCAGCAAGAACTGATGCTGAGGATATTGACAACTCCTGAAGGGCTTCCGTTCATACCGAATCCCAGCGAAGTCACCCTGCATCCTCACTACTCTCGCACTATCGGGCTGGGATTGGTCCGAGGGATAGACACTGAGGCAAAGAATATCCAAATGCTTACTCCGATCTCGCCAGAAAAGATTAAGGACGTTCGTGGACGCGGGAACCAGATCGTTCTCGTGCATGGAAAGTTTGACGCTCCAAATTGGGCATATACGGAAGACTTGTATGATAGAGCAGACAACGAAGAGAGCAACAATGGAGGGCTGGAAGTGGCGGATGGAGACACGAGCGACGATGACTCTGATGTTCAGCCAGAGAACGCGACATCGGCAAGCGATGTTGCAACAGTACCATGGGTAGAAATCCTCAAGGGAAATGAGAGACGGCCAGTAGGGTCAAGAGTTTGGAGAGTGAGGAGAGACCTGGGACGCAACCCGGGTGATGGATAAGCTCGCAATGATGGGCGATGGCGGTGGGGGCCCAGCTAATGAGAGCTCTGCCCCCTGCCTTAGGGCCGCGATTCCAACATAGCCCTGTACTTCAGATCTCTGGTGCGTCACTTGTCTCGCTGGCCCCGAGTCAATGTATCGAATGGATTCGGTAGGTAGGACGCTTGAGGTCTAGAACGCTCCATCAGGCCAAAGAATTAATGATTTCATTTCCACTTCGCACGTGGCGTCCATAGAGGCTGGTTTTGAGGGAGAGACTTATGTGACGTGGTGATGCCTTTCGCAGATTCCAAGTTTTCCGTCTCTAATGCCCGGCCCCGGAGGACCATTGGGGGCCATTGAATGAATACCTTGGCGATTTGTGAGGCCGATGGGACAACATTGGTAAGGTCTTCCCGACAGGGTCAAGTCCGGATTGCGTGGCGTGGGCCAATGTGTAACCGTGACAGACGCCATGTATGCTGACATGACACAACCTCTGGCAGGCAAAGGCACAAAGTTTGAAATGCGGTGTCACGGGGTGCGGGAACGAGGTAAATAATCTGGCCACAATCACGCGTGGCCAGATCGAGACCGTGGCATGGTGAGATGAGGCGTCGTGTGGTAGCCAAGGAGCCGTGAAAGACCCTAGGAAGTCTTCGCGAGAGGCATCGAAGGAGCACCAGTGCATGGGCCCCGCCCGTACGACCCCGAATATCTTCGGCATTGGATCTTGGAAAATGTAACCCCTTTGCTGTACGAAGCACTGGTCCCAACAGCGAGACAGTAAGGTAGTTTTCATTCATAATCAAGGCAGTCTCTCAGAGGAAGTCTGCTTTTCGATTCCCCTCCGGCTTCACCCGCCTCTCGAGGCCCCGAAATCTTGGCCCAAACTCGAATTGATGAGAATGAGCGAGGATAGAAAACCATCCCGACCCTTTCATCGTCTCTGACAAGTACCGCATGCACTCGTGGCACCTGATTACCTACCCATGGATCGGCTACGCTCATGCATCACGACGGTGATGGCGTCTCGCAACAGCTAAACGCCCGGGGGGTCGCGCTTCGTGTCCCGACGACTCAAGAGTTCCAGCAATGGCATTTGAGTAAGATTATTATCAAAAGACGACTTTCGTCATTGTTCAATCAAGGCTTGACTTGGATCGGCTGTACTTTTCCTTGGGTCGTGGACTTTCAACACGGACCCTGAGATTCGCCTGTTTCTCAAGGGATCCAGTATCGCCGACTTTGCACAAGACCCGCGCGCCCACCATTTTGTTGTCTCAGTCTCAATGTCTCATTATCTCATTGTCGCACTCGTTCCGACTGCTCACTGTACCTGTCTACCTACCTACCTGCGAATCAATTGACCAACCTACACAGGTACCTACCGACCCTACCTCTCCTCGCGACTATCAAGCCGAAGCCGGTTAGGTTCCGAAACCACCAAGGGCATGTTTGCTTTGCGCTCGACGGCACATGGCCACGCGCAGCGTCGAGGGTTTGCACGAGAATAAGGTATTCTCGAGTATCCTTACACCATCGCACAGCCCAAGACGGCGTTAGGTCAAGCCACCATGTGAGGGAAATTGTCGAGGAACGTCATCCATCCCTCTTCATCCGCGGAGATGCAGGCTAGGAAAAGCCATGTCGCAAATTTATTTGTTTATTCTCACTACCAAGGCCCTCTCAGTTTCCTCCACCGCGATTTCTGCCGCTGTTGGCGCACTATGCAATATTCTAGATGCGTCGTCATGGGGCATCATGCCGTTATGCAGCGAGGGAGGTGGTTCCCATAGGAGGATGGGCTGGATAGCACGCATCATTTGGCAAACATGGCAGCAGCCCCAGCTGCAAGCTGAAAGAAATGGCCCAGTACGACCCGTATCATCCGCATGCGCTTCATCTCGTTGCAAGCCAATCCGGCAGCAGACAATCACAGCCAGCAGGATGGCCGACGCTGATCCTGGCTGCGGCAGCCAACAAGGGCAGCTCCTCAAGTCTTGGCTCCTCCAAGGACTGATCCAGAGACATTGGTTGGATGCATAGGAGAGAGACATTGCTATCGTGGCGGATCCGTACGACCACACCATCGAGCAGACATAAGCAAATATATCCACATGCACGAAGCCTAGACTAAGCAAGCTGAAGGAGAGAGCCGACGCTTCTGGCCGTGACGTGGACGAGACGAGGATGAAGCGATGACCCCCGATCTTGCATATCGGCCGGTCAGCCAACAATTGACAGGGCACTCGAAGTATTCGTACTCGCCACTGTCCGTTCAGAGGACGGCTTCGCCTCGAACCTCGGGGACATAGCTCGTCATCGCCAGCCCTCTCCCTGCGCATCCTGGGACCCTAAGGACGATAAGGGGTCAGCAGGGCAGGGTTCTTAGGGAAGAGATTGCAGGTGTTTGCTTCTGCCAAAAAAGCCCACACTTGGTCGGTCGAGTGCTTGGGCTTTAGACGAAGGAGACTGACGTCCCGCACACGCAACATTCGCTAAATGTCTGGGGAGAAGGAACGCAGCGATCTTACGGAATGGGCCCAATTGGACGATCGCGCGAATCAAGAAGCCGGAGGAGCTGAGGCTGCAGCTGTTGCATCGGCCGCTGATCCTTGACCCTTGTCCCGACCGTTATCCGTTGCCCACTATCCCCTTTGGGTCGTCCTTCACTTTGGCTTCTCGGTCTCAGCATATCCATCCGCGCCAGTTCGCTAAGCAGGCTATGGTAGACTCAATGGAGAGGGAAAAGAAAAGTGTTGCAGTCCGTGTGCCTCCCGCATAACTGATCAGCGGCCTGGCGCGTATAGGCCTTTTCTCTCTTCTCCACTCTGGTCCGCCAAAAGGTTGATAGCCTGTGTCTTCAGTCGTCAGTCCCGCTAGCGGGAGACAGCACCATCCGTCATTGTGTTCTTTGTCCCCATCCTTTGTCGATTCCTCGAGTCGGAACTCCGTCTTGGTTTCTTCCTTATCCTTCGATTCATCGTTACTCACCCCTGGCGTATTACGACCTCTCGTCATCATGATGGCCTCTCCAGACGAAGCCAGTGGCATCGCTTCGAAAGATCCGAGCTACCGCACCGCCTGTAGTGAGTGTCAGCGGCGCAAACAGAAGGTAGGGCACCCCCTCTCGTGCCATTCGCATTCCACACCCATCAATCCATCCCAGGAGAGCCCAGTTTGCTGATGCGACAGCAAGTGCAACCGTGAATGGCCTTGTGAACATTGTCAAAAGCGCAAAGTCGCCGACAAGTGCCATTTCAAGGATGCTAACCAGCCAGCTGCCGAAAAGGTCGCCCAGGAGTTCTTCAGGAAGCGTCCTCTGGACTCCGAAGAGCCAGAGGAAGAAGTTGACAAGAATGGCATTGATGCTCTCGGCTACATGCCTTCTCACGTGCTCTACGGACTGACTGCACAGGACGAGGTAGGCTCTCTACCTGAGACCATGGTCGGACGCCCGAAGCCGCTGACGACGGATTGCTCTAGGTCGTCAAAGCTTCCTCGAGAGAATATACCAAGGATGCAAAGTCTTGTCCCCGGCTGGAGCATGCTCTTCAGAGCATCCCGCCTCGGCCTTACACAGGTAAGTAGAAAACTTCATTGGCACAGCTTCATGGCTTCTAGACTGACGGCCGTGAAAAGACAAGTTGGTTCAGAACTTCCTCAACAATGTCAACTTCCACTACTACATTATTTACCCACCGTCTTTCTTCGAGCAGTATCAGAAGTGGTGGACCGACAGGGCGGCGGGCAACCCCCTATGCATTCAGTGGACCTGTCTCCTCCTCATGGTATGCGCGTGTGCGACGCAATACACGGACCTCGACCTCCAGCGAAAGCTCGAAGTCGACCTCGGTGACACCCTCCAAAGGTTGACGGAACAATACCACGAAACCGCCCGGGAACTGGGTAGTTCTATTCCCATTGGCTACAGCCACCTCGTCAATGTCCAGCAGCTGTTGCACTCATGCTACTGGTTCAAGTCCGAGGCGCGTTTTGTCGAGTGCTGGCATGTCCTGAACTCTGCTGTTCGAGAGGCCCAGGAGCTCAGTCGGTGCTGCCTATTTTATTCCGTCTGGAGTAATGAGAGCTGACATTCTCTTAGCCATGCACAAGGAGTCACCCGATGATCCAGTTCCCGAGTTTGAGTTGGAGATCAGGAGGCGAGTCTGGTGTGTCCTCGACACATGGGATTGGTAAGAAAGAACCCCCTTGCATACTGAGTTTGTAACGAAACTGATAAATGCGTAGGCAAATTTCGGCTCTGCTCGGCCGACCGATGATTATAGATCGCGCCGACTGCAATGTTGGCCTTCCTGCGCTTTCCCTAGAAGGAACATTGCACAATCCTTTGACGCACATGCGGTTGCAGTCGGGCTTGATTCGTCAGCTCTTCGGTCGATTCGGACTCACCAAGAATGTTGCCACTCCAGAAAAGGTTCAGGAATATCAAGGTATTATCGAGAATTGGATTCGGACATTCCCGCCTCCTTTTAACGTACACAATCCGGACAAGTCTCTGGACAAAACCTGTCCCTGGATCGTTCTGCACAGACACTACATTCGCACCATGGCTTTCTCTATGCTCATGGACCCGATCCGAGCATACCTCGCTAGGGCCTTCACGATTGACGCGACGGACGCTGAATTCAAGATTCGAAAGGACGGTGTTGATTACTGCTTGGAGCTCATGGTTTCTCTCCACGGTTTTTTCGACCATGTGTATCCCAGAGACGCCAAGTTCCACTTTGTCCTGTTCTGTATCTTTGACACGTCTACCGTCCTGTGCTCTGCAATCATGCACGACGATCACCATACCTTGCCTCGGCGTGATGATGTCTTCAAGGCCATTGACGAGGCTCACGCGATGCTGCAGTGTTTGAACCAAGTGACACAATCAGCCAAGGCTTCGTACAGCCTTCTCTCGCGGCTTGTGCGGCGCTTACCTCGCACCGTCGTGGTTGCGAAATCACCTGAAATAAATTCGGCCAAACGCCCGCGCGTCACTGAAGTCGCCATCCGACCGCCCGTCGCCCCGACTCAGAATTCCTCGCTGAACACACCACCCGATTCCGACATCGCCGCAGAAATTTTGGGCATTCCCAGCGAGCCGCTTGCCGTCGATGCCCGCGCCATGGCTGCAACAGCGAACCATGTGCAGTGGCAACCCACTGCGGACCATTCTGTTCCCCCTGTTCCGGCTTCAGTTGCTGCTCCCATGGATGTCCCTGTCGTCGAAACTCCATTTGTGGATGGAATTCAGGATGCCAATTTCATAGAGATATCCCACGAGGGGCTTGGAGAACTGGTTTCGCTGTGGAACTATCAGTCACTCGATTTTGATTTCATTAATTCCCAGCCACCCCTATAAGAAGGAGAGCAAGTATTTTTCTTTTCCTCTCTCCCACCCGTCAGCTTTTCTAATATGCGCACGTTGATACTGGAAATATGAATTTCGAAAGGAAAATCTCATCTGGTTTGATAGCAATGGAACATTGGTAGGCCACGGTTAACTGGGAATTTTGATATTAATTGTATTCTGTTGGGATCGTCTCCTTAACACGCAAGCTCATGTCAGCCTAAGGCATGCCAACACAGCCCGCAGGACCAAGCTACTCGTTGACGCGCTCTTTATCCAACACGCCTTCAGGCAGGCTGGCACTGCCTGAAGCTAAATGGCATGTTATGCACAGCGACCCGAGGCTGCAGAGGTCAACAGTGGATGGATGATGGATAAAGTCGGTAATAGGGAGCCTCAACAAGGCCTAGGCATACTGCGTCGTATTGGGATGCGGCTTCCAGGGTGTCTATGAGCGGTACAGTTGAGGCACAAAGCTGCATTAACACGGCGTTGTGGATCTGTACGACTGCGCAAGGGGTGACCCGGAGGAGTTGATGGCTTCCCGCGAGAGTGACTGACGCTGATTGTACAGCAGCAGACTACTGTAACTTTGTTCCAGGTACCCGGCGGGACCGACCCGTTAGACAAAGGGCAACGGGTGCTGGTTACGTCGCATGGAAGGGACCATGACTCCGCACTCACTACGCAGAATAAAGCCGTACAAATGCTAAATAATGCCTGAGGTATTCTACCATATCGAATCTCGCCAGGGCAATGACATCAATAGCGAGCAATGGCCCAGAAGCACTTCTTGACAGAGAATCACAAGTCCGCCTCGACACCAACTTGTTGACAGCAGCGTTTCGTTGGTCATCAACTTGACGACTTTTGTGCCGTGGAATAGGGCCCGGACATGTCTGTCGACGACGATAATGACATGATTAACACACCTCAAAGGGCACAAACGACTAGCTAGCTACGGAAGTAGTGAGATTCTACGGCCTAACTACACCCACTTTCGGAGAATTGATGACACTAATGCCAGACAAACTAAGAGCCGTTGACGTCGGCCGATCGAGTTGACTATTCCACACCCAGTTCTCTATCTTGGGAAGAGACCGCCGGAATCGTACCATCAGACGGCCTGCCAGTCGGGGGAAACCGTCCAAGTTTCATTGGTATCAAGATGTTAAACTAAAAACATGTCCGTCTACTGCTACTTCCCATCCGAGGCGAATCCAAATCAGTCTCCTAGAAGAATTTGCCCTTGAGCCCACCCAGAACAACATTCCTCTTTTGCCTACTGATGAACTTGTTTACGTCATCGGCCCATCCCGCGCTTTGTTCTTGGAGGTTCTCCATGCTGTCTCCCATGATGTTGAGTTTCTCCGTCCGTTCGTTCAACTGCCTGGTCAAATAGTCGCCCCAGCCTTCTTGGCCTGCCTGCGCCGATGATGGCGCGCCAGCTCCCGTTCTAGCGGCTCGTTGCTCTGCTGCCGCCGCTTCCAGCATGCGCTTGCTAGGAGGTCGGTCAGGCCCGCCAACTAACAGGTCCAAGTCTATGGGAGATACGTATTGTGTCCCTGATATCCACTGGAGGTTGGAGATTGTGGGTCGAGGAGGGCATTCAAGCTTGGGGTTTATGAGAGTGTCCGGAGACTGCTGTGGGCCTTTCCCTGTACCCCATACGTGGATGACAGCCAGCTCGCTCGGCCCTGTCCACGCGAAGATGTCACCAGTCTGGGTAACCACAGAGGATGTGCTGCGGCTGATGTCTACCATTGGCAAGTCGGCCTTTCCTATCTCCTTGAGGCCAGGTATCGAATACGCTCGTGCGGTCCTATCTCCAAAAACACCTACGATCGCAAAGCCTTGCAACTCAAGCTCAGCTACACTCGCTGCATCACAGAGGATGTTGTCGAACTCCTTGGATGCTCCTTTAAAATTGGCCGGCTTGAAAATCCTGATTTCCGTCTGAGTGACTGCATTAAGGTTAGCCGCATACGAGTATGCAATGTTGCGGCAGTCTTACCTGCAACAAGAATTCCATTAACCTGGCGTCCTTCACGAAGGCCCGAGACTATTTGGCCAGTGGCAGCCGCAGGTTTTCCAGTATCCGCTTCAATAGGACATAGCGCGATGACTTTGTCATTGAAAGAAACTACGCCGGCTAATTTTGTAGAATACGACCCGTTTGGACCGGGAAGCAATTTGAAGGTGATAACCTTTCCTAAGTTAGTCCCCACGAAGCAGCAGATGCTTGAATATTTGTCCTCGTCCAGGGTCATGACGCCGAACTCGATGACCACTGGCCATTCCTTCTGTGCTTGAGCTGAACTGTGGCCTTTGAGGAAGGAAGAGCGCTTCCCTTGTCGTGCAAAGTCGGTCATGGGGGCCTGGAAGATAATCGTAGGACCCCGGAGATCAATAAGGGTCAGAAAGCCCAGCTCAGACCCAACGGCGACGAACCCAATATTCGACACTTGTATCACTGTAACTGATCCCTGCATCATCTCGTAAAGCACGAAAGGTTGTAAACCCTCCTTAAGGTTCGGCTCTGCCCTCGAGCTGATATCTGTCAAGCCATTCGGGTTCGGGTCCAGATGCTGTGGCTGGTCCTTTCCGTAGAAACGATTGCCTGCCCATCGGAAGACAACGGCTTCGCCAGTGCGTGTTCCCACGACAAATTCGCCGGTGCTACTCGCCATGTTCATTGCTGTTATCTCAATGTCATCATATCGATCCAAGGCCCTGGCGACGTCAACTTGGAGTTGAGTATCGTTTTCGATCTCATCCGCATGACCTGAGTCCCAGATGCGAACAGTATTGTCGGCTTGTGCAGCCTGAATGACTGTCCTTTCTTCAAACCGCTTTCGTGGACGTGGGCTCTCGGCGCCTCCTTTTAATAGGGGTTCCCCTTGGTCTCGCTTCTCAAACATCGATAGCCACCTCGGCCGTTCCAGGCTTGTAACATTGGCCTTTGTGATAAATGGATGGACGAAGAAAGTGGAGGGGTGGAGCTGATTTGTCGGACTGATGGGATAACCAGATGGAAAGCTCGAAGTAATCAACTCTCCCGATGACAGGAGAGAGACGATGGCAATTGGGTCCTGAGCCCCTCCGAAATGAGGAGAAGAGCGAGGGATGAGTAGAAAATCAACCGCCTGGGCGCCAGGGGGGAGCGGAAGTGCAATTTGACGTTTGCCTTGACAGTAGTCGGATAGTACCTGCCAAGATGAAGTGGCATAAGTGGGTGTCACTCCAAGCTCAATAAAAGTCATACCCTTGGGCGACACATCGGAGCTTTGCCCACCAGCAACGAGGATCCCGGTATCCTCACAATTCTCCTTGCAACACCATACGACTTTGGTGAGTGGATTTGTATGAAGAGGCGTAGAAGATCCGGAATCAGGGCGATCTACATTCATATCCGTGAGCGTTCTCGCCATGACAACCTTCTCCTCCTTAGCATCCCAAAAGACCAAACTCCCATCATCGTGAGCCGTGACGATGAAAGTTCCAGTGGGGTGCCAGACCGCGTGCGTGAGTCTAGGTTTTCGCACCGAATCCATCCCTATACCATTTCCGCCGGGCGCACCAGCAGGCAGGACGTATTCAAAGAACTGGACTGCGCGATTCTGCTTAAAGGAGTAGATGACAGCGCCGGTAGCATAGGCGATGAGAAGCTTCCCAATGTCTCTGGGATGTAGAGACATGGATACGAGGGTCGTTGTCTTAGCGCCAGGATACCTTTGTTGCCAGAGGTTAGGCAACCGAAACGCTCGTGCGAGACTGCCGCGGTCCAAGTCGAAGGCCAGAACATCTCCACTGAGCAAGCCGATGAATGCCCAGTCCAGCATAGGATCCGTTGCCAGAGTCTGGACCTGGCCGGCAACTACCAGAGCGGCTACGCGATCCCCGGTATCGAGGTCCCATACTCCAAGCTCATTCTTGACATCGACACTGATCAAACGGTTCCTATTGAACTGAAGAAACTGAAATGAACTCTTTCGGGGGGGCTCGAGAATCTTTTGTACACGGCGCTGACCGAAAACGTAGGCCTTCCCCGGGCCAAACTTGCTTTCCTTGGTACCGATAGCAAGGAGAGACTGTACGGGATCGTAGGCGAAACAACTGTCGGAGGTTAGCGATGGAATGCGGGCGCATGGCTAGCACAATGTGGGCAGGCGCTACCTTATTTGGGAGTTGATACCGTAGCGAGCCTGATCATCGGGCATGAACAACTCCGGCCTGATGCTCGCAGACAGGTCTCGTTGGATGCCTGTTTGCTTCCCTCGAAGAAAAGCAGCCATCTTCACAGTGTGGTTGAAGGGGAGAGGTTGTCAAGCTTGTGTCATAACATGTTGGTGGGGTTGACAGCTCTCCAAATGG
Organism: Microcera coccophila; assembly: GCA_024112705.1. Taxonomy (NCBI): domain Eukaryota; kingdom Fungi; phylum Ascomycota; class Sordariomycetes; order Hypocreales; family Nectriaceae; genus Microcera; species Microcera coccophila. The sequence continues at coordinate 2,529 of JAMYIC010000286.1, read as the reverse complement.
GCGGTAGACACAGTGTAAAGCACAGGTTACAGCTGCTTGAGCACTGTCAAGACACCTAATTCCGCAGTCCGGGTACATCGTCTGCTCCTACCCAAGCCTGATGGAAAGATGACAGAAAAAGGTTGAAATGGACGGTAAGATCGAATCTTGTGGTTGAGGATCTCACGAGACGTCTCGTCGCTCCCGCCATCTCCGAAAGTTGGGATAGCTTCACGAGCTGGTTCGAGACCAACAATTACTCAGCATGACCCGTTGACCAGCGCACCTCGCTCGCTGGCTTTGGAAGACTTGGGCAATTCTCAGCCAATTCCTGGACATGGACGAACTGACAGCTTGCACGCCGCCAAGGAGCTCCCATTCACCAATTATTCGTTGAGGCTAGCGAACAGCATCGCTCCGGGGGGCAGCTTCGGAAGACGTGGTCCACTCACCAACAGCTGCACTGCCTCGTCAGCAATCCTCCCCTCCCGGCTGCAACCTATGAACTGTCCGGGAGAGCAATCTGGACTCGTTCTCTTGTATTTGACTCGTTGAAGACAAGGAGATGCCGAAATGCGCTCCGGATCCCCGGCAGCTACTCAGGTGGCTCGAAAGAAGAGATGCCACGGCTATCGAAGTCCAGCAGACAGTCGTGGCGGTCCATGGTTCAATAAGCCTTGGGAGATCATCGACTGCAACCCTGCTAACAGATCTCACGCACCTTACGGGCAGCTTCTCCCTACCAACCACCAACGGCGATGGACTTCATCAACTCTGATGCCAGAGCGACCGGGACAACACATGCCCTGCCCCCCACAACCGGCCCTCTGCTCCTCGTGGCTGTCTAGCAGAAATCATGGGACGAAGCTTCAGCCCCGAACTGGAGAGCTACATTCGACCCTCCCTGGTACACGTATTCGAATTCGATCAAGGTACCCCGTTTCAAGATATGCACGTCGCCCGTAATGGAGAGAACACTTACACCCCGTGGCTCATGTGATGGCCAGATCTGTGCTGGCACGGCTGGCTAGCTCACGGTCCTTGCATTTGGGTCCTTGCATTGGTTACGTTCAGCCGAAGTTGCCATATGTATGACATGCATCCTTTGCCAAAGCAGATACGCGCTCAGCTAGGCCAGTCGCGTTTACGGCAGGCATTTGCGAGCCCCAGATAACGATTGGATCTGCACTTTGGACTGCTTGCATATCGGGATCCGCTGTATTCTCTCACGCCTTACAAGCTGAATCAAGCTTCACCCCGTTGGGCATCAACCAGCCATTGAGGTTAGGCGAGGCTCAGACTCGAGACAGCGAAATATCAATTAAGCCACTGAAGCAATCAGACGCCCCGTATGATGTCTTATTCTGTTCTCCAAAAACCGAACTGGCCACTGAATGCAAGAGCCTCATCAAAATCGAGTACAAGCCCCAGAAACAGTCCATCAATCCAAGGGCCCATACAGAACATGAAGCGTCCAAGGACCTGCATGCCACCCGGATGCACGCTTCCCTGTCATCCGAGCCGAGCAGCCTCGCAGTGCTATCGCGCTCGACTCCAACCTTGATCCTCGATGATCTTCCTTTATGACGAGCGAAACCCCTCATCGACACTACACGGGGGGCTCTGTTGAAAGACGCCATCATGATGAGACAACCCTCTCTCTCTCGATCAGTAGTGACACATCTCCGACCCTGCCTTTTTAGCTACAATCTCCCTCCGCCATGTCCTACTTTGACGAGCCGTGGTCATCCCCAGAAGGGGCAGACTGGTCCGATGCTCGGGCCGATGTTGCGTCCTACAAGCGTAACCCGAACCGAGACTTTTGCTACGAAGACCCGCTCTCAGATGTCGCATACTCGACATCGGTAAGCAGTCATGGGCATAATTCATGGGCTGCACCGCACGTGGGGAATGCTCTGTCCACCAACAGCAACAGCTCCGTCTTGCCAAGCGGCACACCTTCGGCCTTCTTCGGGCTTGAGCATGACGGGTATAGCTCAAGTCCCAAAAGCGATAGACAAGATACCAAAGCATGCCATTGCGGAAAGCTGTTCCGCCGTACCTCCGACTTGACGTGAGTTTCTCGATGCCGCAAGTCCTCCCTCGCGTTCTGATCTTCTTTTTCAACAGAAAGCATCAAAAATATCACATCAAGGACTTTGCCTGTCTCTTTCCAGGTTGCGATAGAGCTTTTGCAACTCAGAAGGACTTGTCAAGGCATTGTCGTACGCACCAAAAAGGACCTGGCTACAAGTGTCATGTGGAGGGTTGCCGCAAGGCGGCTTCGGGGCACGAATACAGTCGAAAGGACAACTACGATCGGCACATGCGGAATGCGCACTCGATGAAGTGACCAGGCCATGATGGTTCTGTATGATTATTAGGGGTGAAGGACCCCGCATGTCGTGACTCGCATGATGAATTCTAGAGAGGGTTACAGTGGTGTCCCTGTGGGGTTGATACTCCCGCGGCAGCGATGGAGGATCGGAGACTGAGATAAACGCGAACTTGACGGGCTGAAACCTTCCCATCTTGCAAGATCCCCCCCCC
>JAMYIC010000284.1:0-11396 GCA_024112705.1 Microcera coccophila | reverse complement strand
AACTTGACCAAGGCAGTAGTGGGGTCCAACACCGAAAACCAAATAGTTCTTCGCCCCCTTCTCCTCGGCATCCCCGATATAGTATCGGTCGGCCTTCCAGACGGCGCGGTACTTGATGGAGCATGAATGGCACGGTTCCTTCGGTTGGCTGAGGTGGACGACGAGTGGGGGGGCTTGGGCGAGCAGCTTGCAGGTTCTTGCGGCCTTGCGCGATCGTTGATCATGGCCAAGGTTGATGGACTCCCGTGGACGGGCGAGTGGACACGGTGGGTGGTGATGGATGACTCCATTGGGATGGGGAGAATACGTTGCAGGACATGATGCCAGCCCGATGTCGCTGCTCAATCTTACAAGCTCATTGGCGCCTCCAATAACGCCTTTGAAACTATCTCAACTGACCACTGGCATCATCCCGTTCCGTAGCGGCAATACCGGCGAGGCATGCCACGCACGCCCTTCCCTATGCCGTCCGTGTCAGGGCGTCCATGTGGATTGGATGTGTCAGCGAGGGTGAAGGTTAAAACCGGCCCGGCGTCTAAATTCCATAGGACCTTGTGTAATCTGTAAACTGAGCACTTTCAACCACCGTCTCCATCACCTTACCCGCTCACCTTGGCCGGAATGGTGTGCTCTGGATGGAGAACCGAGTCCGTGACGGATGATATGGAGCATTGATGGAGCATCTCCAGACCCCCAGTCACCAAAGGTCCTACCTGGAGCAATGATGTGAGCATACGAGGGTACTACGCCGTCCTTAGTACATCGTTTGCTGCTCCAGACCGCAAAGGTGCTCGGGCAGCCCAACCTCTAATTACGCAGAACTAGACTAACGGGCCAACACCCGAGCGTAAGCCTCTTGACGATGTTAGCCTGGACTTGTCAATGGCGCAGAAACAAACGAGCGGTGCTGTGTGCGTCGGCGACGGGCCGTATCCGAAAACTCTTCACTTGTCACAACGACATGCGGCTATGCAAGATGAGGCAACGTCTGATGGGTGTAAGTCGGAGAGGCAGAAGGTGACTGACTGACTGCACAGCCTTGACTAGACACCCCGTCAGCGGGCTTCAGCGATCTCGTGTCCTGTTATAGCGGCGGCACGCCCTACGACAACACACCAGAACGGTAACAACAGGCTATCAGGCCCGGCCGACCTCCCTGTGGCTGCCTGGAGGTACAGGGGCTACGGGGCAGTCTGGAACTGGAAGGTTTCCCACGTCGCGGATTTTTCCATGCCAGACCAGTTAATGAGCTCATTCAATTCAACCCGAAACTCGGTCGATGAGGGCCGCAAGGATCCGCCAATCAACGCCGGACATGGCCGCACACACGGTGGATGACAAGGAGTCAACATTCGGCCTTGGAAGCTCTGCCCAGTCTTGTGGGTTTCCATATGCCGTCTTGGCTGATGGCATGTATCATGGCCTTGTAAGTGCCTCTTCCAGGTCAGCGTTCTTGCCAATTGCCGTCCTTCAAAGCAGCATCATGCCATTGTCGTTGGAGCACTTGCTCCCAGTTCACCACCCACCCATCTCCCTACCAACTCCCCTACCCATCCACCAACCGTCGTCTAACCTAACCTCATCTGATTCCAAGGGCTTCGTCCATCAGTCACGAATCTCCATCAGGGTCCGGGACCGGTCCCACCAACGACACTCCCAGGCTGGATGTCGCCAGAGGAACAAACGCTTCGCAGCAACTCGATGACTTTTCCGTCTCCACTCGCGCAAGTGCTCCCGCTATTTCCTGATTGCGTCCTAGTACGGGTCACCTGGCATTCTTTGTTTTCCATCCTGTGGAGCCGCATCCAGGAACGGCATTCCATGGACGGTGAAAATTTTCACACGACGAAGTGGACGTCGGTACGTACCGGATCGCCCTTCTCGATTCTTCAGCCAAACCTGGTTTGGTTCCTGGCGCGCTCCCTTGCCGCAAGGGTTCTTCAGCTGCATTCAATGTCAGATTGACGGTTCTTCCACCATCGACCATGGCTTGAGACGGTTCATGGATCCATCCTAGAAAAAAATCTCTGACTCTGACCTCCCCCTGGCCGGTGACGGTGTGAGGCGTGAACCGAGCAGAATTTTACGAGACCCACGTGCACTGCTGGTGGGTTCCGCCATTCTTGGCTGTTCTCACGATCACGAATTTGGTGTTGAGTTTTGCACCGTCCCAGTTGTGGATGACGATGCCCTCGTGTAAGTCACTGGGAGTCGAGAAGGTTCTTGTCCGTTGCCGTCACACGGCAAAGTCAATTATATCCCTCAGCTTCGTGTCCGACAAGTCATGAATGTTTCGCATGTGTAGTTATGAAGTTTGTCAGTTGTCGACTCTTCTGCAGCTTGTCCAAATATCAGTTCTCGCTCACGTTGGCCAGCACTCATCTTCGACGTTTCTTCCCACCACAGGTCATCCATCTTCCCATCCCATTGAAGTACGGGGTGCCAAGAGCATGTTCCCATTGAATATACACAGCAATTCGGGGTAGTCCCATATCCCGAGCAAACCCCATGATGTTGATAAGATCCGTCGATCCCAGCGTTTCCCAGATAAAACTCCAGGTTTTTACCCTAGAGATCTACTTCGAGGAATGAAGCTTGGCAGCCCTCTCCACACACTTATCTGATCGTCGTCCTTGGTCTTCCGCCCCATCCCCCGCGCAATCATGAGTCTAGCTCTCCGCCGTGGGTGCGTCTAACTAAGCGCGAGATCTTCTCTCCAGTAGAAACTTTCGAGAAGGCCTCCCGTCCTTCGATTGCTCCGAAGCATCTCTAAACCACCGTCATCTCGCGATTCAAGATTTCGACGAGGGAGTGAAAAGTGGATCGTCGCCACCGTTTTCGACGACGGCTGAGACTTTGCGCACGCCACCACCATCTTGAACGCTTTCTCGGATCAGACCGAGCGACACGAGTCTATCGTTCCGACAGTCTGCGTCCGTCTGCAGGTCCTCGCACGCTCTTGGACGGGAGTACGTAACGCATTGCCCGCCGTACCTGAAGAGGTTGCGCCGTCAACCACCCAGCGCGTTCTTCTTACCTAACGATCGTCGCCTCCCGGCCATATTGCGGGAACACGCCCCCAGCCCTGTCCCACGCATGGATCGTGGGACTCGCGATGGTGCAATCAACCTGCGATTCTGCGGAACGTGAGTTTTTTTGGCCATGTCCCGGGTTTCCTCCTTGAATCGGTGGATCGGCAGCTGGACCTAAGCTCAAACGCGTTCTAGAGACGACGCCGTAGCAACACCACAGGGGCCCGTCGAGCTCCACGGTGATCGGATTGTTGCGGCTAATCAATCTACACCTACAATAACTCAATAACACAATAACACGATTTTATCTCTTGACTAGATTTAAATCATGTTTTAGCTAGAGACAATATGCCAAAATCTTGATACTCTTAAGTAGGCCTATAGACTAGGCTCTTACGATTTTTTATTCCCAGTACCTCGATTATCAACCGGACTCTGGTGCAGATGGATTTAGTGTGCATATTATTTTCCACCCACGAGCCGTCCGTCGAGCACGCTAGATTGAGCCGCTTTCCAGAAGATGCCCGGACCATTCTTACCCTATTATTATACCATCGGATCCTCTTCCCAATCCGTAGCAGGCCTCATCATCACCGGGTGGCTTGAAACTTCGGTGGACTCCCGCGCTTGTCTCGACGAGAATCCCACGGGAGTATCTCCTGTTCATTTCTAACAAGTTCCGATGTCAAGCGACTATTACCGCGCCAAAAGGGCGTTTTCAAGAACCATGCGCAATAACCAAGCAATCACATCTGGAAAAAGACCTCAAATTAAAGTCGGATCCAATAGGAGAAACGGGAAGCCTTCCGCGATGTTGGCCAGAGCCGCAGAGGCTCCCGATGCACCAGTCTCCATCGGTAAGACGCCATCACCAACTTTGATGCACACTTGACGCCTATCACGCTGCCACGTTGACCAACGCAGTCTCATGAGGCTCAAAAGGGTTGCTCGCTGCCAACAGGCCGTGGGAGCTTAGTGTCCCGTGTTTCGGACCGCCTTGACTCCGCCATGGTTCGAGCCCGTCTAGCCCATCACGATGGTGTTTGTCGATGTGGGTCTTGCACGATTCATAGGCAGTGCCGTGTGTACATGGTGGGCTCATTGATCTCGCTTTCAGTTCCGGTAAGCGTTGCCGTATCTGCACTTGTTGACCGCCGTCTCGGTGGATCTTCGATCGCCGATGCTGTCTGATCTAAATTGTTGTCCGTTTGCTGGGACCAGTCTTGACCGCTGACAATTTCCGCATGCGTAGGCGGTCACTGTTACATCGGAGCCCCTGTAAAACGTGTGAGCTGTTATAGACTTTGTTCGTCGTTGAAAAGATACCAGTCACATTTTCTCGTTGATTGTGAGATGTGATATGGCCTTACTGAGTCCTAAAACAATCATGTGTTTCATCAAATGGCGCTTCGGGATAGACTGGAAACATGAGAATTCCAAGATTTGTTCCGATCCTCGTCTCGACAATCGTGATTATCCATGGCTCTTTCGTCGTCTACGTTCGTACAACGAAGAGCTTCCTGAGGAGAGCGAGTAAGCCAGCTCAGTCCTTCGGAGATGGAAAGCCAGCGCCAACCCGTGCATAACGAACTAACGTTAACTTAGTAAAAGAGATCTTAATCAATATAGAAATATTATCGAAAGTTATTAAAACCGTGAAGAATATCGCCCCTAACCTCGAGTTTATCGTCCTGCCGATAGGCACAAAAGGGTATAGCGTTTATCTACTCGAGGGACTCCCATTCAAAGGCAGACTTCCTCTTAAAGAGCCTGTGCTGCGGATATCCGGCTAGTTTGCGGGAGAGGGTAAGAAGGGAGGTGTTGGGACTGTTGATGTTGATGATGATGCTGATGCTGATGCTGCTGGTGAGGATGTGGCTGCGCGTGGGGCGAAGGAGGAGGAGCCGCCGCCCTGGTGATACGAGAAAGGTTGAGGAGGAATGTATTAGGGTTGTTAATTCTGATGCTGATGCTGTCCCGCTTGAGGTTATGGTTATCGTGAGGAAACGGAAATGGGTCAACCAGCGCCTTTGCATGTTATCATGGTCATTTATTCCTTCCATCCTGTTCTATATGGATTCTTTGTCCTACTCTACTCCATCGATCACGGCAACACCACCACATTACATGGAGCGGGTTTGCGTATGTCCACCGGAGTGAGCAGGCGGAGGTTGCTGGAATCGATTGACGGTACTTTCTGGATCTCTGGGGCTATCAAGTGCAAGGCGAGGATAGTATACTTTTATCGGAGGCATGTTTATGGATACTTAGTACAGACCAGGAATATGAGTATGGAATATTAGTGGCAAAGAGTGTGAGAGCAGACAGTCAAGGGTAAATTTGGGGTCGGACATTTGCTCGCGATAGTCATTCATACCAAAGATAACCTGTGCAACTACAAAACCCAGATATAACAGTTCTCTCCCTCTTCCCCTTGTCTCCCAACCTCACTCATCCTCTCCATCGAATCTATTCCTAGGTGGCTTCTTCCACCACCATGACCAGGGCTTCCCGTTCCTTCATCACATGTGCTCAGTCTTTAGGCAGCCTTTCGAGGCGAAGAGGGTCTAGAGATAAGCATCTACATCATCCAGGCACATTGCAGCAATGCAGAAGCTTCTTTTTTCTTGCCATTTCCTTACATCATCTTCACATGCCGCTAGAGTTAGTCTGCCTTGGAGGGAGATGCCCGACCATTGGCCGCGATCTTAAGATGAGTCTTCTCTGGCCCGTGGTTTACTGATGGGATCACTGATTCGCGTGCTCGCTAAACGGTTACTGGATTTTATGCCAACAATTGAAGTCCTTGCCTTCGGCAGGGCAAGATTGAAAGGCCTCTCTTGCCTCCGCGGATCTTACCGGAGGCTCTGCCTAAAGCAATCTCATGGGACGCGGTGAGAGTGGTAAAAATAGCTAGTAACCGTTCAGTGTCGCTTGTGATCGTGATCGTGATCGTGATCGTGAGCGTTCATAGGCTCCCATTAGAATGAGCAAAGATGGAAGCTACCTGCCATTACGTGATCTTCAGCTTCTGGCAGCTTTACTTAAGGATGGTGGCCCGAACATTTTCTTCTCTTCTTCTTTTTCCTCCATTCATCACCACATTCGTAAGTTTCCAACTTCTCTTATGTTTTGGCCACAACTTCGTATTCTAGCCTCGTCCTTGTCCTCCTTCGAGTGGCATTACCTCCGATATCCCATCCTCTTCGTCTGCATCTGCATCATACCAGCCGAGTTCACCCCTTACTCTCAATCTTTTCAAGCTCGCTGGAGATGTTCTTCCCTTCTTAGCCCTTTCTTATCCCAAAATCACCTATCACCATTTATCTTCCGGCCCTCAGTTTACGAGGCAGAACGAGACTGGCACTACGCTCGTCTCATGCGCTTATCTCCTACCTTGTCTTCTCCTCTTACAGCAGTCATTTACTCACTTGGCCCCCCTTCATATCGAAATTTGCAAGCTTCTTCATACCACATAGCAGTTGGATTTCCTTTTTGCTTTCCCTGTGCTCGAATCTTCATCCCCGGACATCACACTGCCCCCTTTGCTCACTAATTGAAAGATGGACATCGTGCTGACACTAATGGCATTTAGAAAACCAAATTTAAATGAAGATGGTAAGTTACTTGCAGCCCCAATCCGATCATACTTGTACAGTAGCTAATTCTTGTACAGAATACTACCAACACCAACGCCGCGGCCCCCCAAGGGGAACCAACCCAGATGGTATATTTACTCCAACCCCCGTCATATGAATTTCTGCTGTCGTCAAACGGGTGCTAATCTATACTGACAGGAACTCCCAATCCGGACCAGGTCCCAAGGGGAACAACCCAGAAAGGCCAAATCAAAACGGCCGCAGTGCGGCCATTGCGGCAAATTCGGGCACAAAACCCAGAGTTGTTGGCAAAAGCGTAAGTGCCCTCTTGCCTACCTTAGACTTATATCTAATAATGTCTAATAGCAACAATGCTCTTAGGAGCAGACTGAAATAAGATTAGCAAAGGACTAGCAAGGCGCTCATTGATAGATCGCATACGAAAGAGGCATTTCATTTCTGAGGGGGACCATTGACAGCTATCCATTCTCTTTTTTTTTCTTTTCTGTCACTGGGATCGGAGCCTCGATATTACATTTTGCTGGAAGGACCTGAAGTCGGGGGCACTCATTTTGTGACGGCGGATATGGCAAGAAAGCTAGGAAGGGAATCCACTTTTGGGGGAAGGAAATACACACTTAGCTAGCCAAAAAGGAACATTGGAGGGATCTTTCGACAATGCATCCTTGCTTCTACATCTCACTTCAGACCTGATCTTTCTACAAGGAGGAAGGGCAAGGGTTAATCCGGTGTAGTGAGAACGGATCCGGGGGAGAAATGGTAGCCATATTCAATTCAATCCTTTTGGCTTGCTCTGTTTTGTACCTATCGCCTGAATACGTGAAAATATCTACCCGCTACCCTTGCTGCAACAAAGCCAAATATCAAGGCTCTAATTCAAAACCGCTTCTCTAAACGAAGGGCAGCAAGCGTGGAATTCAAGATAGGAACGATTGCAGTGATTGGAGTTGATGTCTATTTTATTTCCGATCCTCTTCTCCATATACCAGCGTAAGATGAAGGAGCGTTCTCATTTCATTTTTGGATAAATATGAAGCAGGCCGCGAGATTGAACTGATAATTAGATTACTCCATCCTCAATCTTGTGGCCTTCAAGGGCAGTCCTCTTGATTCCACTTTCAGTAAATACTGGATAGACACTTAAAATGGCTAGCACTTCGAGGTCCGTTAGACATCCTGGAGCTCGACTGAGAATAACAAATTCATGGAGCTTCTCGTTGAAAGTGAAGCAAGTTAGCATGCTGTCCAAACAGTTGAAAATCTTCAGGTTGTTACAGGCTATGAGTTTACTGCCAGTGGTTGGTACGAAGAAGGCGAGAGGTGCTCCTAGCTGCGGCAGCTAGAGGGTCTTGCTAAACCCAACCTTTATGAGTAGCAGGGTAAGAGTGTGAGATGCACTGCAAAAGAGCCTCGCAACGTAAAAACCAAGGTTAAATTAGTGTTCTAAAGCTTAAATGGTCATAGTGCAGCTAGAGGCGAACCCGCGAAAGCGGGGTAAGCAAGAAGGATAAGGAAATCCAGCATCATCACCTATCTAATTAAAACGGTTCAACAGGAATCCTCAGCATGGGACCAGGGTTGCATCCGTGGGATCCTCACCCATACCAACTCGTATTGGCAAGTCGCTTGATAGGCGGAGGAGGATGTTGTCAAATACCCATCTCGGTACTCATCCTCAGTGCTGACGTGAGGTGCTTGAGGTCGAGACGACAGCTGGGTGTTTGGGTGGTGTCTTCGCGCCCTGTCTACTCAACCTCTTTCGCCCAAAGATTCGCGTCTGTTGCGCGTAGGGTAGCATTTCGAGCAGCTCATGTAGCCGCTTAGACAATGGCTCAAGCAATCGCTCAGGCTACCAGTCTTGTTGCTACTATCGCTGGCTCCGAAGGCATCGCACATTTGTTAGGTAATAATTACCGCGGACGGGGTGTGAGCGCAATCTCGTTGACATATGTCCGAGCTGTGCTTATCCGACCTAACGTAGCATTATCCTTTCGGCCGTGAATCAACATACAACTGCCCAAATACCAAGGCCCTTATTCTAAGGTGAGCGGCCACCTCAAGAATTTTGGTTTATGCAGATATGGATGCATCTTGTGCGCCAACGAAGTCAACATCGTTTTTATTGATTTTAGTCCTGGTCTATGAAAATGGCGGAGGCTGTTGGATGGCTCAGCAATGACGTGGCTCAAATATTTTTGTATTTGCTGACATCATTACGGCCCAAAATAACTTGAGTGGAGTGAAGAGGCCCCACGCGCATTGACCATATGAGGTAATATGCCCCATTTGGCCTAAAGTGATTGGGCGAATTGCCGCCGCATCCACCATCAACACCAAAAGATCCACAGATGGTTGCATGCGGCGATACAGGGTTTATAAGATTGAAACCAACGCAACTGACAACAAGAAAAGAGACAAAGTGCCCGAGTGGTTTAAGGGGATAGGCTTGAAGCTAATCCCAATTGGGAAATGCTTCAGATACCTATTAGCTTCGGCTGCGCAGGTTCGAACCCTGTCTTTGTCGTACATTTTTTGTTTGCTTCTGAGAATTTTCTCAGCTCGGCAGAGCTGATAACTAAATTTTGAGCACCTTCTCAGCTGACGGACTGCTGAATTTTTGTTCTTTTTTTATGCGCTTGGGGCCGTCGTCGCCACTTGGTGGAAACGATGCCAGGATGATTAGGGCCGGCAACATCCCCATCGAGGTAGTGACGAGGGCCAGGACGATGGCGAGCTAGAAGGTTACAAGGTAAATGGGCTTATAAAGTAGTCATTCAGCATCACAACGTCCAACGGTCAGCATCTGCATCTCATTTCATACTATACGCGACCGGCCAAGAGGAGCTCCGGCTGCCGACATCTGATCCGTCGTTATGAGGCATCGTGCCTGCGAAGGGCATGTACCCAGAGTCCAGTGGACGAAGGATTAGGAGGGCAAAAAATGTTTGTATCAACGGAGGAATTAATAGTTTGGTCGAAAACAATAATCTACAAATCACAGGCAAAGAGGGGTGGGTGGGTATTGGTTGCACAGCAGAGTAGTCCCACGAGACTCATCAACCAATCCACGACTTAATCAATAGCTCTTGTACTCTCGAAGCGTAATGGTAGCAGATATAGGAGCACGAAATGCGCGTCAATCTGTGCGCTAGAATATTTATTGCGGCGTCTCATACTTAATGACTTTGCATTTTACTTTGGGATTGGCGAGATAGTAATTCTGACATCTTAATTGGGGTACATTCGGCCATCGCAATAATTACCATTCGATTACGTGGTAACAAAACTTCAGTCACTTGCAACTAACTATGCATCGAACAAGTAGTGACGCAAGTCTTGGTTAGGCTGAGACTTGAGGATCCATTTGCTGATATGGGAATAATGGGTGATGCTCACGTTCTTCGAGTATATAATGCCGACATTGAGAACCCGAGACGTCGTTTGCTCCAGTTTAGGGGCGATATGGCCAAGAAACAAAGGAATTGCAAATCTTGTTTACGGCTGGAACTTGCCCCAAAACCAGATGATCATCCAAGGTTTGTCATGTTTTTCTGCAGGAGGCATATGTGAGGCGGCACAGCTAATATCGCTGGTGTCACTTCCATGATTAAACCAGCAAACCTATTCCGCGGAGTATTGCTTTGTCACAAAGCTCCTTTCTAATGGTACCGTCAAGATTAATTGAGCGGAAGTCGTAAATTCACAGCAAAGGACTGCTTCAGAAGCTGTGTTCTCATGAGCTGATCGCAGATCGTTGCACGGAGGGTTTGCTGTATAGGTTACTCGCAGAACGATCCATCTTCTCATCTTCAAATAAAGATGATCCAAGAATGTATGATCTCTCCCGGCATGTTGTTGCATTCCTTGAAGGGGCTTTGGGAAAGGGGTGCTTGTCCGATCAGTTGCGACTCTGTAAACAAAATTAGCACCGAATAACAACGAAGCAAAAACGATAGCTCTGGAGCTCTTCAAACTCACACCGACATGGTTAGAGTTAATCAAGTACACGCAGCTCTTTCTTCGGTGTATACCGCCTCGATCGCCCGACTCAAAGACAATCTGACAATCTGTCGCATGTTGTGGGTAAGGTTGGGCAGTATTTCGACGGTCCCAGTTCAAGCAGAAAACAACTTGAAGTGGAACGGCCAAAAGCGAAAGCGCAATAGATCTTTGTAAATAGAAATAGATGTGATCTGGAAGGCGAATCACTCCATGATTGGAACAAAAGTGCGACTGTTTCGCGGAAAGATTATACTCGGCGGCAGTGATTTCCGACCCACAGAAGTGAGCTCGCTAGATTTCAAGCGAGACTTTCGCAAAGGAGACGACGTTCTCAACGAGAGTCAAGAGGTGAGCTTGTGCCTAAATGGGAAGATCGTCCCTCCAGTGTGATATGAGGGATTAGCATAGGTCTACGCATTGGGAGCGCACAGCTCCTCCCAGCGTTTGAAAAGGGGAACATGTGAGCTATCAAGCTTCTTCTACCTGCTTCGATACATTAATCGTCAATTCGACTGCCCATATATAACCGAAACGAGTCTTTCAAGACAGGGAATCATTGGCAGGATAGTCATCCGCCTACCGGGGCGATGGTGAGCTGCTGAGTGCTGCAGCTGCCACTTTGCCCCTGGCAAATTGCCTTTGATACCAACTGGAGCCCAGCTGGCAACACTACCCTCAACCCACCAGGCTGTCACAGGGCTTCATATAGCACAATCTTTAACAAACAGTAAATCGGTCGATT
>JAMYIC010000283.1:0-11947 GCA_024112705.1 Microcera coccophila | reverse complement strand
TCTGCTGATATCGAGCCGCAGGCGAGGAGGGCCCCCGGCAGGGCCGCCGGAGGCAAAAGAGACCCTCTAGCTTTGCGTTCCCAAAGGACAAGCATCTCAGTCGTTGGCATAGGACCTAGTAACGAAGTAAATGCGACTGCTGCAAAACATTGTAAACGGATGGCATTGAACCATGGCAGTCTCAAGCTCACCTCCCAGCCATTTCGCACCAGGGCGTCCCCGAGCAGCTCCAAGCAAAATTGGGTCCCGGAGATCCGGTCCGTTCCATCCACGCTTATCCGTTGCATCGGCGTTGCGGCCTACCTCTACTAACCATTCTTCGACAAGATCGTCTCTAAAACGTTAGACTTGGCCGTAGAACGCCCGCAGACCCCAAAGGCTCGATCACCAACGTCGCCAACGGGCCCCAAAACAACGACTTCACAAACGGAGGAAAGCAACAGCCGATACTTTTTCGAAATGGCATGTTGATTACAAACCCGAACGCGCGTTTTAGCCATTACGACTCTACTTCAAGCCGTTGCCAGAGAGCCTTGGCACCTGAGACAAGCCTTGGCTAGTGCTTATTAGTGTCGGGTTACGGCAAATGCCGGTGCATATCACCGATAAACTGGACCTGATGTGGAATCGTCTCGGCACTAGAGACCTCGAGGCTGGTGGTGATCTTTGCAGTTCAGGCCTCAGCTCGGCTTGCCGTGCCGCGAGTCTACTTCTCTACTGCTGCATGTAGCTGCTACATCAGGAAGGTAACTGGTCTGCAGCGCTGACGAACACACACCCACGGAGAACACACCCATGGAGAGTTTTTCCTCAGTGCAAAGGAATGCGGACGCCACGCCATGGACGGCATAAAAGAGGAGTACCACGGGTAAGATCGCTTAGGAGTCTAAGCTCTCGGTCCCGAGAAGAGCTGCAAGGGCCGTGCAATGGCAGAGGCCTTCAGAGGTATTTAATCCATTGTGTTGGGTCGCGTCGCCTTCGTCATCACGTTTACAAATTATGACTCCGTAGAGGGAGCATTTACATACTCAAAAAAAACCATGAAGCTTTCCCTCATAGCTGCCGTGCTAGCTGCCGCCGTATCGACTAACGCTGCGGATCCCCCAGCTTGTCGAACTCAATCAGGCTGTGGGAAAACTCACACCACAGGTTACAGCAAGAATCTCAACATCCATCAGGTCGAATCTGGTGGCCACCTGAGGAACTACACCATATATATCCCCACGGGCTACAACGACGACCCGGATAAAAAATGGCCCTTGATCGTCGACTTCCATGGTAACGGCGGCAACGGGAACGAACAGCATAACAACTCTTTGTACGACAAATACACCGACGACTACGTCGTAGTCTACCCCAATGGTTACAAAAAGCATTGGCAAGGGCCCTCATACGCATCGGGGTGCATCGACGACCTGCAATTCGTTACCGACCTCCTGGCACACTTGCGTTGCGAATACTGCATCGACTCCAACCTCATCTTCGCCTCGGGGAAAAGCAACGGCGGCGGCTTCACCGATACCCTGGCATGTTCCAAGAACGGGGACGAGTTTGCCGCCTTCGCCATGGCCTCGGCGGCTCTCTACACCGATACTGAGAGGGGCCACTGCCCCTACCGCCGCGCCATTCTCGAATCACACGGCTTGGAGGACTGTGTTATCCCGTATGCTCCAACCAAGAAAGGCAACGGCGGGCCCTTGCCGCAGGTCGCGGAGTGGGTTACATGGTGGGCCAGTCGCGATGGGTGCGAGCCAAGTGACATGCAGGTGTTGCCTCGTGATGGATACAACATTACATCGTACTCTTGTCGCGGATTCGAGAACGTTGTTCAGCATTATAAAGTGTTTAAGCTTGGGCATTGTTGGCCGAGTAGCACGGGCGACAATTACGACTCTGGAAAATCCAAGAACTGTACTGATCGGTCTTTGGACTATACTCCTGTGGTCCTGGATTTTTTCTCAAAGTGGAATCTCTCTATTGCCAAGTCTTTAGATGCGTAAGCAAGAATACAGCTTCATCAAATAGTCGACAGAGTTTGTTAAACTCAACTAATACATTATGAATCAGAATGTGATTATCGAGTTCGAACGGGGGATCGAATCATGGTCCACATCAACACGAGCTGTTTACTCGACCACAGCCTCATCACTGCATTGCCGTATGATGGGCTAGAACTGTGTCAGATATATGTAAACTTGTCACTGAATCTCGCACGGCGGCACAATTTTTGTTTTTCCAAACTTTCATCGCTCATATTATTCATTATTCAAGCTATTAGGGCCTTTCAGCTTCTTAGTGAAGCCAAAGATGTCGTCGGTGTTAACGACTTTGAAGATGTCGTAGTCAAGGGTCTTGTAAAAGTGGTCAAGGTAGAAAGTGCCTTGACCCTGGTCGAGGTCGAATATCTCAGAGTTGCAGATGTGGTAGACTTTGCCGAAGCTACCTTGGGGATCGAAGTTGCTTTCGAAGAAGACGGCGTTGGGGTAGGTTGGGTTGAGGGAGAGCTGCTTGAAGCGTCGTTCATCCTATAGACGTTCAGTCGACGCTGCGCACCGCAATGTTCGGACTCGTCGCCCGCGCAAGGCATATGACAGTCCGATTCAGTAGCCCTGGTACTGCCGTTCGAAGGCCCAAAGTTATCGCAGTAGCACATGGTCCCGTTTTCAACTCCCATGTAGGCGTAGTTCTTGCTGGAGCAAAAGCTGGAGCACACTTCCACCGACATCTTTTTGTCGACCGTCCTGGCCAGTCCCAATGCGTCTCCCCTCGTCCCTTCTTTATAGCAGCCGACGTATTGATACTGTGCCTTCTCGCTCCCTGCAATCTTCTGAAGGCGTGAAGTCTTGGATGCCGTGTTCTTCCAGACAGATATTCGCAAGCCCGCACCGCATTTCTGAGACGAGTTGCCGGCGCATTTCATCTTACACTCCCCGTCACTTTTCAGTGTGGCTTGGGCCTTGGTCGCGTAACCACAGTAGCACTCTGTTCCGTATTCCATTCCGAATAGCGGGTAGTTCTTGCAAAAGGCGGCACACGTGTCTATCGAGACTTTGGAGCCGGTGAAGGAAGTACTGGACAGCGTGCGACCGCCTGTGCCCCCGTCGGTGTAGCAACCCACGTAGAGGGCGTTGCCATGTGTGATGGCGGCGGTTGATTTCGCGGGTTGTGTAATCTCCCAGACGCTCAGCTTGTTGCCGGCACCGCAGTAACTCGTTGAATCGCCCTTGCATTTCATGGAGCATTGGGTAATGTCTGTGATGTTCGTCCCACCAATACTGTTCCCGCAATAGCATTCTTGCGCGTATTCAGTGCCGGCAAACTGATAACCGCCCTCTTTGCAGTACGACACGCACATCTCGTTGGTCATCGTTGCGCTCGTCGTGCGACCGGATGAGAGCGCCCGGCCAGAGCGAGCTTCGGACCAACAACCGTGATAGGTAGCGCTCCCGCCCGAAATCTTCGTGGAGCCGACGACAAGGGCCGCTGGCGGTGTGTAAGAGGTGTCGCTCCAGACGGTCAACAAGCTGGGCGCTCCACAGTATTGCGTCTGGTTGCCTGCGCAGACCATCTTGGGTGTTGCTGCACAAGTGGCTGCTTTCATGTACGAAGCGCCGCTCGCAAGCGCATCGGAGCAGTAACATTCGCGCGAGTACTCCATACCAGCGAGCGGGTAGCCCTGGGCCTTGCAAGCGGCTGTGCAGTAGTTGATTGTCATGGCGCCAGAAGTGACAGCATATTTCCCCAGCGTTCGAGTTGAACCCTCAGCCGCGCAGCCTACGTACTCCCAAGTCCCTAGCTTTTCCCCCACAGCAGGGTTGAACATCTTGTTGGAGCCAGTATCGACGGTATCTTTGAAAGACGGCTGCGTAGGGCAAATCTGCTGCGGTACCGGAGCAGGACCACTGGTGACCGCGTTGCATCCCGGGAGCTTGGTGAGCAGTCCACGAACGGTCTCGTCAACGATGGGCGGCCGCTCGGGGCAGTTGTTGCTATAGTAAGGGGTCTGAGATACTGCCAATGGGGGGCATGCTGAGATTGAGCCCGCTGTAGCATCATTGTTGATGCATTTCTTAATGGCGCTCGTGAGAACATCCATGTTCCAGCCGTTCATGAAATCGCCGTGAAAACCATACCCAGTTGTGTCCCCGTTTGCGAAGACAAATCTACCACCTTGGCTTTTATCGATGTTGTTGACTCCGTAAAGGATCTCGAAGAACAGATGAGGAAGCGGGCGAGGATGGGTCGGAGGGCATATTCCGTTGTCAATTTGTGACAGGTATGCGACGTGGCTCTGGTCTTCTTGGTAGTCACCTCCGTTCCAACAAGACTGAAAATGAATCTGCGCTCGCATGCCGTTACTGCAACTGGTACGCCACATGTAGTTGCGCTCGGGCATCGGGCCAGAGCTGTCCAAGCAAGCGAAGCTGACGCGGTCGGTCACAGGGCGTCCAGGAAATCTGGAAGTGCCATATGTCATTTGCGTAGAGGAGTTTGACCGGAAGGTACTATTTCCAGAAAGCATCTTGAATCCAGGGGGGAACGGCTCGATGTTCGTCCTGTTTTCGCCACGTCCGAGGTAGTAAACGACGGTGCCCCCGTTGGGAACCATCTCGAAGGTGCCATTCGCGTGTTGGAAGAAAAGCTGCGGTGTCCAATAAGCAGACTTGTCGTCTTGGATCTCGCAGGAGGTGCATCGTGAGGATTGCAGGGTGTTGTAGGTAAGGGCTGTGCCAAAGTTGCTGGCACCCGAGACCTTGTGGACGTGTGCGGAGACTCGGCCTGGGCTGATGATGGGATCGACGCGCCCTGTTTGGATCAAACTACATGACATCCGCCAAAAAGCATCAACGGAAGATGTGATGACCAGGATCACCAACAGGGATGTGTAGCCGACCATATTGAAGCCTTGACACTCAAGCTGGACGAGGAAGTTCTTTTTTGCTCAACAGGCCATTGGGTAAGTATCTGAACTTTAACAGCGTGAAAAAAACGTGAAGTTGGCGAGCTGGAATGGGATGGCTCTACTCATATATCTACGCTGAAAGAAAAAGCTTCCCACAAGATTCAACTTACAAAGCCGCGAGTGGCGTACAAGCGCAGTTGCTAGCGAAGAGGACGCCTCCAGATCGATCGTGGTGCACAAACCATTACCGGTAGTCCCCAACATGGAGGCCATACGGGACCTAAAACGAGGGTGCAAAGTCAAACTGGCAGTGTTCTGCTGGGGTTGATTTCGACGTACGAGAAGACAGGCACTGTTTTTGAGTTTCCGTGCCTGGGCCTGAGACTCACACAACGCCCCGTGGGAAGACTCGGGCTAGCCTCACTTCATTCCAGGGCAATTGCACTAACGAGTCATTCTCTACCAAGGTTTGGCAGTAGTTGAAGGCAACGTCTCGTCTTGATTTATAAAGATGGCTTCAGCATCCTGTTAATAGCAAGCTCGTCGTCATTCCTGCCAATGACAACGCCGAGTCAAAGGGTTTTCAACGTTCCTAGAGTCCGTGTTCCCGTTCCAAGACTTTGGCGTACCCTGACACGTTGCGGATAGGAAGCCAGATCGGTTCGTGATTGCCGACACTCTTGGAGGTTTCTTGCCTCCAGCGTCCGTACTTTTAAGAATCCGTGGTTGTATTCACCAGGTTTTGGGTGAACTACTTGTTCCCTTCCTCACGGCACCAACGATGACTGAATGCTTAGCGAATATTTCTTCCTCCGCGTTGTCCCCCGTAGGAAATTGAAGGAGATGCACTCTGACTTCGTCGTCCACAGCGGAAGCCTTTCCCAATATCTCGTCTCTCATCCCGGCAGCCCTTGCAGCGTTCACCCAAACGAGCTCGTAGCATTTGCCGCATTCAGCGAGGCTTGGAGATGACATGTTCGGAACAGACTCCGAGGGCCGTTGCGGGCGTCGCTGTCTAGCCCAAACCTTCCGATTCCTGATCAGGGACGGAGATCCGATTCTTTGACAACGAACCTGCTCGGGCACATCGCGGTAGAGTCCCGCGTTCCGCGAAATATGAATCCCGTCGCTTCCAAAACCATATCTCCTGCTCACTAAGGATATGAGGGGTTCCACACCTACTCCAGCATGACCCAACACCTGGGTAGAAGATAATCGCCTCATGTATCCTATTTTCCGATATGTAAGGGGGCGTGCTTAGCCGCGGACTACGGTCTTTGTTCTGCTTTATCATTGAGAAACGTATAGGGAAACACCAACACTGCACAACACATCCCCGGATCCGGATTGGGGCCGCTAGCTACGACGCAAGCCCTTTGGGTCAAAAAGTTTAGAGCAATACCACGTATGATTGAGCATACATCATCTGTATTGGTTCTATTCTGTCCCATGCCGTCAGGGCCAAGGCCATTGTGTCCAAAAGGAAATGCCAGTGGTCGAAAGCACGACGATGGAGCAAAGGTGACCCGTCCCAGTTCCATCTCGACAACCAGAAACTAGACATACACTAACCAGTGTGGACTAATAAGCTGTTTCTAAATCTCCGTCCACTCCTTCAAACGACCTCCTGGCATCATACTTTGTCGGCGAAATACCCATGCGGCCAGAACTAGTCAGCAGCCTGCCTCGACCCGTGTACACAATGGGCTTGATCCACTCTTGACCAACTCCTTCGCCCTTAACAGACTCTTGTGTAGGACGTTTAAACGTCGTTGCGCCCAGTCCAGTTGGTTTGTGATTCATATAGACCGTCTCCCAGCGGTTGGCTTCCGACTCGAAAAGCTCATGGTTGATCCCCACAAGCTTCAGGAGCTTCGCGTTTCGTTCCCACCAAAGCCAAGCCTCGCGGTGAAGCGGACCGAACGCGTACGCGTGTACGTCTTCCAGGCTTTTCCAATACAGGCAGACCATCGTTTCAAACGCATCGTTCTCGTCGCGCCTCGTCCATGTCGTTTGCCCTAGATACCCAGGAGGGCCATCGGGACCCTCGAGATCTTCCTTCATCTTACGAAACCACTTCCCCGTTTCCCTGTATCCCGGATCCAGAAGGCCCATCGGGTGGTTGCTCTTGATGCCGAGGTGCAGTACTGCCACTTTCTGTTTCCTTTTTTCATCGAACACTCCCTGCTCGTTGGGTACATACGCCGTGTACCGGCCGGTGATGGCGCCTTCTTGATAAGGGTTTGGGAGGATGCCCTTCGCCTGTGCGAACGCTCGCGTGCCTCGGAACAACAAGATGACAACAGGAATAGCGAGGGCCAGGTTGTAGAGCCGAGACAGTGTCACTAGCATCAGACTCTGAAGGCTGGCGCCAATCAAGAGCCACGTCCATATCGTAAAGTTAAAGCTCAGAACCTGTTTTGCCGTTAGTTTCCACGACAAGTCATACAGTTCGAGCGCATGGAGGGGGCACCCATAATTGCTCTTACCCTGAATATGGCCCGGAGTTTGGACATTTGCTTGCCACGAGCCGCATCTCGGGTGGGCGCTGGCGGAAACACTTCCCGCACCTGCATGGCTGAAGTCTTCTCCATCGCTCTCACAGGCCAAAGTTGAATGGTTATGCAGAGAGAGAGAAAATGTAACGTCAGAACTGGATACTTCGGGCATCGGGAACTCTGACGTGAGACGGCAAGTGGATAACCTTCGCCAATCTAAGCGTGCGGGGGATTCAAACTCCGTGTATCATCATCGTCAGCTTGCGACTATCGGTGTTTAAATGATTGGTCGCTGCGTGGATTTCCATAAGAGCGAAGTCCGCGTCGGCCTAGACAGTCCCCGATCTCCGTTAGTTGAAGCCTCATCCGTCATCCTCTACTAGTCGCTGTAAGTTTCAATAGCTGCCCTGCTACCAAACCCTGTTTCCGCTGTCTTTCGTAACGTCAATGCGAAATGATAGTCGCGACTCACATTCAGTTTATCTTCATCCCATGTAGATAATGGCTGAATGCTGAACACACTGACATGACTTGATTGAGTCAACGTCGTCTTGTGAAGCGCCCAAGTATTCGGAATTTGTTGCTTCATCAACATTGGGGGCTCTTAGCCAGTTGTTGATGAACAGGACGATCAAGGCGCACACCGCAAATGTTGGTTCTGGGTACAAGTATTGCGTTGTGTACGACTTTTCTGGTCACGTCAAGATTCCTTGTGATGCGTATGAAGGTGTCTCTGAGTGCAGACACTTAGTGCAATCACCGTCGAACATCTTTCAGTGATCCTGAAGCTGCGTGATTGTGCCTCACAGGCATTTCGCCTTGACCTCTGGAAGGAAGGTATCCAGGGATCTGTCTTGTTCGCACTCGTTCTTGATTTCGGGGTGAAAACCTGAGCTGCTTTCGCAAAATATGATACCAGCGTCGTATTCATGCAACCAAAACATCGTCTTCTGAAGTTGGCTCCAGTTTGCAAGACTTGATAAGGTAGACTGAGAAGTGTGCTTACTTGCGAAAATATCACGGAATGCCCCTGATCAATTTTGCGCCGAGTGTCGATCTCATGGGTAAGGAGCCTGTTTGATGAATATCTTCGGCCAATTTCTAGTCGGCATGCACAAAACCCCTAGTACTGCCAGCTCTGAATAATCCCTTGACGATCTGACTAGCTGCTTACGCAGTCAGAGATTTTCTCGGACACTTGGTTAAGTCCGCCGGAAGAATTGCTCCAAGCCCATACAAAGAATAGGCTATCACATAAACCCTAGGACTGATAAGCATCCGCATCCTGGTTTCGAATAAGACGGTATAGAATCCTCCCGCCGCCAGCCGACGGCACTGGCTCGGGTATTGTTGCCCCTAGTTCAACCGTCATGCTCTTCCGCCCACAAACCCAGTCGTAGCGCCCTAGAATTGGCTAGCTAACTTGTTACATGTGATTCCGACGAGCTAGCTGAAATTATCAAACTTGTAGTTGTCCATGGCGAGGATGTCTGAGGCTCCGAGGCTCGTTCATTGGGTGCATAGCCGTCTTGGCCAGTTCTTGTCTATAAAGTAGTGCGTTGCTCAATTTAGTTCTCCAAAGGTACTTGGTCTATAAACTTCAAGAGATCCTCTACATGTAAGATTAAGAAGACGCGAATTCAGTTCAACATGCATACGATCGTGGACAAAGAGAGCTTAATCAGGGGCAAATCCGAATCAGAAAAGCCTCCGTTCACATCACAAGACTAATGAGCCTGATTCTAGAAATGATGAATTTGTTATAGTGTGATGCAAGCTTTGGTGTCCCAACACCGTGTGGTGGTCGAGCAAAGCAGTCTCTGTCCATATAGAAGCAGGAACACAGCGTTACTCTGTTGCAAGTTCAATGTTCTTTTACTCAAGGCTTGCTAAACTGCATTCCTGTTGGATAATATAAAACACCCCAGCTGTTTGTCTTGATATGGGCGTCGACGTACGGACCATGAGCTGAAAGATCATCGAATGTCATCAAGGACGGCTTGGAAAGAGGTTTAGAAAAGGGTCTATCACACTTTTGCATTTTCTACCCTTCCAATTTAATCTAAGATGACTTTAGCCCAGATTTCTGAGAGAGAGAAAGACCCTCTCAAGTGTTCTAGTCATAATATTCATTATTGATCCCCCTTTCAATGGCACTAATTTGCATGGCCAAAACAGCCGAGAATTGTCGACAGAGAAGGAAACTTCCAGCCATATACCAGAATCCAGGCTGGCCAGTCGGCCTCCAGATCTGCAACACCGTTAGCAAGTAGCTCAGTCCGACTCATTGCTGCACTTACCCCTCTCCGCTCCTCTTCGTTGTCATACTCGCCAATCTTGGGCATCTTCTGGACCGTGTCCTTGCCCATGATCACCTCAACCGTCTTCTCAAGTTTCTCAAACCCGGTAGCAAGTACAACGATATCGGATGCCACCTTGGAGCCGTTGCCGAGA
Organism: Microcera coccophila; assembly: GCA_024112705.1. Taxonomy (NCBI): domain Eukaryota; kingdom Fungi; phylum Ascomycota; class Sordariomycetes; order Hypocreales; family Nectriaceae; genus Microcera; species Microcera coccophila. The sequence continues at coordinate 2,092 of JAMYIC010000283.1, read as the reverse complement.
ACGACACCTTCGGGGTCGAACTCTGTGACGCCTTGCTCATCTCTGTGGATCTTGATTCTCCCATCCAGAATCATCTGGCTGGCACCTTGGTCATAATAGAAATGGCCGCCTCTGTAGTTTGCAAAGTCTACGACGCTGACGCCGTTGAATCCTCTCTCCAGCTCCAGCCCAGATTTCTCCAGCTGATCGATCATCTCCTTGTCGTTCCTAGCCATCAGTTGCGCCACGCCGATGGACAAAGGTCGAAGAACACCAAACGGGAAAGACATGCCGATGAGATCCGCATCTTCGAGGGTGTTGTTCGGCTGTTTCCAATTTCCATACATGATGTTTTGCATCGACTGTGAGGAGAATGAGAAGATGGGACCACGTTGGATCATTGCCACGCTCTTGGCGCCGTGAGTGACGAAGTCCTGAGCAATATCATGCGCACTGGCTCCGCACCCGACAATGGTGACCCTCTTGTTGCGTATATCGGGGATTTGGGCAGCTGTTAAGTGCTCGGAGGAGTGATAGACCTGTCCAGAGAACAGTCCCTCGCCGGGGAGTCGAGGGCGGATCGGGATGGGACTGAAGATGCCAGTGGCAAGGACAATGTGGTTGGGCTGCAGGATTTGTTTGCCGTCGCTGGTTTCAATCTCCACCGAGTACTTCCGCTTCAATTCGTTGTAGTTGATGGCCGTCACGTTCGTCTTGTATTGAATGTCCAAGCCCATGACCTTTTCATAGTGCTCCATCCACTTGATGATGTCGTCTCGGTCGGGGAACATGGGCCAGTTGCTAGGGTATTTCAGGAAGGGATATTCGTCGGTCCAAGTCGGCGTGTGCGCTCTGACGGTCTTGTATCGGTACTTCCAGGCGTGGCCGGCGCTCTCGCCCTTGTCGACGACCAAGTATCGAAGGCCCAGGTCCTTCAGGTGGGCAGCGATAGCAAGACCAGCCTGACCTATGGGTTCAGAGACATTAGAAAGGACCAGATTCATAGAGAGAACTTGAAGGCAGACTCACCTGCACCGACCACCAAAACCTGCAAGCCTTCAGTCGTGGACTTTGCTGCGCCGTTTGTACCGTTCGTGCCGTTCGAAGCATGGCCTGGAATGGAGTTTTGGCTCTTTATTTCTGCCTCATCTTCTCGCAAACGATCCAGATGGGTCATGACCATCCACGCCTTCCACTCCTCAGGCCCGGTGTTGAGGAGTCGGATCATTCCTCGTCCAGATCCATGCTTAGACTTGAAGCTGAATGCAGATTGGACAATCCAGGCCGTCGGGCCAAACGGCGCCAGTCGCGGTTTGAGATCTCGCGGCTGATCAGTTTTAAAGTCACTTAGTTCCGTAGTGGATTCGCCAAGGTATTTGCTGATGGCGTCGGGGCCGTTTTTGCTTCTAATGTCCCAGGACAGGGCAACGATATCTCGCCACCAGGACTCCTCGACGAAGAGATCCGAGACGTTGTCGAAGCCACCATGCACGTTTCTCCTCTCGGCCAAGCGGGATAGCCAATCATTGGCAATCTTCGCCGCGTCAATGTTCTCGCGTTTGGTGGAGGGATGCAGGGCGAGCGAAGGTACAGGCCGCTTAGGCGGGATGCCAAAGTTAGTTACCATCGTGGAATGTTGAAGTAGAGCGGCGGCTAATTTGACGACCTACCTGATCTCTTGGCAGTCCTGAGCATCTTTATACACGTCGACGCCTTCAAATTCGCCGTGATATCAAACACACAACGGGATGCAAGCCCTGGATATGGATCTCGGGGATTAAGCTGTACTCCTTGATCCTACACAGGATCTGCTTTGCTACGCCGCTGACTAGGACGCAATCGAGCATGCTACAACGTGAGATGGATGAAAACGGGACAAGCTTCGGTGGTTTTACATGTGAATCTCACGTAAACCAGTATAGATGAAACGAATCATTCAGGGACGCGCGGAAGGATCCCTGAAGCGGATATCCGGTTTATTCCCTTGTCCTACTAGCGATCGCCGAGGCTACCGATATCGTGAGTGCCATGGGGGGGGAGGACAGTTGGTGGGCAAAGTAAGCCCGAGGAAGAAATATGGAGCGAAGAGTTACGGGGGGGGGGGGGGGGGGGC
>JAMYIC010000282.1:0-34835 GCA_024112705.1 Microcera coccophila | reverse complement strand
AACTAGATAATGAATAAGGATCTATCTCTTTATTCCGCTGTGGCGAGCTACGGTAGAAAACTGCGGAATTTAACATTTGTTATGCCTGTGGGTTATGGGTACCTTGAATGAGGTACCTTAGCTGATCAGGTCCCCGCGGACGAACGTCGGATGAACTCATCATCACCATCCCCACTAGCATCAAGCTCGCATGTAGCTGCCTACTTCTTCATTCACGGCTTTACTTTGACGGGAACCGCCCAAGCACCTTTGATGCTAAGAATGCCCATCTCTTGCACAAATTGATAGCGTAATCTTCTCGGCTTAGCCCTCATCCCTCCTTAGTACCCAAACCTGATTGCGGCCCGAGCCGGCGTACCATCCAAGTTCGCCGTCGCCGCATCTTCAACGATTGTTTTCGAGATTAGGAGAAGCTGTAGCACGCGCAGAGGTGGCTTGAGAAGATGGAAAAGGTTCTGACAGCCCTCTTGGAACATTCAGCAACCCCACTGGCCCCAAGATCTTCGGATGCGCCTCTAGTGAGAAAGCAGCACGAAACTCTTCTCAAGGACAAGGCTGTCTCGATCAAGCATGTCGTTAATGAACAAAAAGACTCAGTCGTCGACAACCTCGACGAAATTCTCGCGGTCCGTCATTATTTGCTCTTGGAACTCGCTTTTCGCTTACGCTAATGTTAATGCCTTGCAGAGACTCAGCCCAGTCACCGATTCTATTTCAACCCTTGCCGTCCTTCTGGTCGCACTGGAGGCGTCATCTGCTTCCGTGGTCGACCGTCGATTCGTTCTTGACCGCACCATCGACTTCCTCTTGACGTTTGACCCCTTTCAAATTCGATATGCTGGATCTTCGTTCAGAGCGCTTCTCGAGTACGTGCTCGCCGGCAAGGCATTCACGGTATGTGACGATCGTGACTTGAATATTCCGATAAAGCGTTAATGTGGGACTGTAGGCAGCTGTATCAGCTGAGATAGTTGCATCTGCTATGTTGCGAATGGACCCCAGCGGAAGCATGTTTACGTCGCTTCATCTCCCGCTGGCAAGATTCGCATACGGGAAGGACGTCATCGAGCCAGCTTTAAAGGTCTTGAACCGCGATATTTTATTCTACCCGGGAATGTCGGGCCAGAAAGATGCAACAGTCTTGGGCGAGAAGCACAACGCTCCGCCCTCCTTCATCTCTATCAACACCGGGTTGACTGAACCCGTGAAGAGCTCGACAGTATTGGAGTACAACCTGGTATGTGGCCTTGTCCACACGTCAAGGAGAGACTGGAGCAAGGCACAGCTGGCGTTTGAGCGTGTCATCACCCACCCGACCCGAGATAAAGGGTTGAGTAAGATCATGGTTGACGCGTACAAGAGATGGTTGTTGCTTGGGCTTATGGAATACGGGTGGGAGTGTGAACTACCTACCTACACCTCCCCATCAGCGAAGAATTCATACTATACTCTAGCAGGGCCATATCAGACCATTGCGTCCCTATTCCCTACCAAGGACATTTCGCAGCTGAGGGGGGAGGTAGAAACCAACCGCAAAGTTTGGGAGGACGATGACACCACAACCCTGATTCAGGAGGTGCTCACAGCCTATCAAAAGTGGCAGATCATCAATGCTAGGCAGATTTACCAACAGATGTCGATTTCCCAACTTCGACATCTGACTTTCAGTGCCGAAACGGGAGAAACTTTGAAGGATGACCAAGAGGTCATCGCACTCATCCGCAGCATGCTGGAATCGGGCATGCTCAAGGGAGACTTGCAAGTAGGAGATTCTGGCGAGACGAGCTACCTCATATTTCAAGACGAAACGTCATATTTGCCAGAAGCTCAAGTTGCGGAGGAACTTGCCGCATACCAGCGCAGCATCGAAAATCTGGGCAAGCAGTATCAAGCAACGAACGAGCGGCTCGGCGGGAGCAGCTCGTACGTACGGCATTTGGTGCGCGAGCAGAGGCGCGCTGAGAAGGGTGGAGGCGATCCAGGTCTCGGCTTTGATTCTCAGATAGAAGATGAGGATTTGATGACCGGTATCATTCCGCACCATCAGTGATGAATTTGCATTGGCCAATGAATTGCATCAGCGATGCTTGCCCTTTTCCAAGGTGGTTTCGGGCGTCAAGCATATGGATTATTAGAAAGGCACAGTGAGCATTGATTAGAACCACTCTAGATCACGGGAAGTGAAGAGATGTTTGACGAGATTGATGGTACCTCTACGAAGTATTTGCAGTTGACTTCGTGGATCCTCAGCAATGGGATCAAGGAACAGGTCACAGCGCTCACTCTGGCGTCAAAATGAAAGCCAGGCGTGGCGTTCGTGGAGGGACCTTGACATCCATGCTTCCGAGGCATTTCTACGCTTCTCTGCCTTGTCGTTTGCTAACAACATCTTCATTCCGTGGCCTGTGACAATTCTCTACCTTTACAACCGCTGCCAAAGCACAACGTCGTGTGTCATCATTCAAGCATCGCTATACCACGCTATCGCATCATCTTATTCAGGCATGTGCTTGAAAGGCTTGGCCAGGTGCTCCTGGCAGAAAGGAAGCTTGCCAACAGTCCAGATCTCGGTGTCCTGAAAGTATCGGGTCAGTTAAATACCAAGAGGCGAGTCAACACTAGCAGAGGAACGCACAGGCTTGAGGTTCTTCTTCAGCTCGGTGTCCAGGGTGCCGGCCTTGAGAGCGATAATCTCGGGGGCGGCATCGGGGTCGTGGGCGATGGGGGAGCCGCACTCGGAGCAGAAGAGTCGGTGGACGATGTTACCTGAAGAGCCCTTGCTACCGGAGTAGGTCTTGACGGGCCCCTTGATGGTGAGCTTGTCCTTCTTGACGACGGCGACCAGAGCTTCGACAATGTTAGTTATTGACTAGCGCTATCGTGTGCCAGAGCGGTGGCTCTAGATCGTTGAGACGCACAGTAGGTGGAGCCGCTCTGGCGCTGGCAGTCGTCACAGTGATCGTAGCCAACGAGCAGAGGAGCCTCCATGTCAGCCGAGTAGGTGACGGCCTTGCAGAGACAGTGTCCGGTGATGGGCATATTGGCAGAAGATGTTTCAAACTAGAAAATACAAGAATCAGTATTGAATAATAAAGAATCAATTGGGAATAGGGGATCGGGGTTCGGGGATCGGGGAAAGTCGATCTGGAGGTTCGAATGAATCTCTCAATGGGGATTCTGGCGGGGTATCAGAAGGTGAACTACCTGAGCTATGGTGGGGCAGGATTTGAATGACGTTGAGCTGGATAAATTCGAAGGTTAGACAATCGGTAATGCAGGTCTCAGACTAGATCAAACGGTCGTTGAGCGAACGATCGAGAAGCTCGGAAGGCTTAGCCTTTAAGTACTCGGTTCCTCGTAGCTCGTAAAGATACCCGGTAGCCGGGAAGTGTCTCGAAGTCCCAATGAGCGGAGGGCTGCTTGGACCATCGTCAGCTTGAACACATCCCGTTCCAACCCACCCGTCTCCACGTCATGAGGAGAGGACATTTGTCATTACGACCCTCCTCATGATTCGTCCAGTAAGCATCGGTACAACTGCATCACAATCATCACATCTCCAGGGACTGACGCCGCCGGGCTTCGTTGTGGCCCTGTGTGACCACATCCAAGCACACGTCGCTGAGTGGGGCTGAGCTGTAGGGTGGTAGCTCTTTGCGGGCGGTTCGTTTGGGGAATTTGGAATTCTGATCCGACACGACGGTTTAGATATGCGGACGGACGGACGATGAGCGGTCAAGTGCCTTGGAAGACGAGGCAATTGATTCCTCACAGCCCACCCGCATTGCGCTGGTGAGAGGCTTTGGGTTGCTTTCCAGGTGCGTGATTTTGTCAAAGCGTAGCGAGGCAACTAAGGCAAGGTGCTTCCACGATCAAGTCGCGCGTGGAGTTAGTTCTCGGTGCCGCTCGGTTCGGGGGTACGTGTCGTTCAATTGGTTTCGGTTCAGAGCCTCTGCTCTCGCCAACATTCGTCAATTCCAAATCGCAAACCGGGACTAAGATGAAGGACCGGTCCCCTGGAAGCCGCATCGGAGCTCACGCCCTTGCGTACCGGCCCCCTACGCTATTGTCGGGCTCTTATCCCGCAGGTCGAGGTCATTGTAGGAAGTCCTGTAGCACGGTGCGTGGAGTCGACGGGATAGCTTGACGGGACACTCCGCCCATGTCAGGGTCCCACCTTGAGCACTAACTCAGTGGCTCTCGGGAAACAGCTCGTCTGTCCCCCAAGGTGAGACTCAAAATGTTTGAATCTCTTGAGAAATGAAGGGAGGACGAAGGCATCGAAAAAGACTGATATCGAGGATACATCTCCAACATAACCCGAACCCAATCAATTTTGGAAGGTCCATTTCGCTCTGCATTATAAGCCCCTCTCACATCACTTGAATGGAAGGTCAGGGTTTTGCGGATCAGGAACGAGAATTTTCGGATACGACGCCTATAATCAAAATCCTTCGGGGAAAAAAGTGAACTTTCACCGTGCCCCATGGTCGTCTGCCCTTACACGTCGGATCGGAGGGGCATCAAGCCTGTTTCTGTGGCTCCGTTTGAGGGATGTTCTCTGTACACTCGATAGGCAACTACTTCACCGAGTCAATGGAGAACAGTTCCAAGCCACGTCTTCCAATGACCTCTTCGATGAGCCGAGCCTGAGTACCAGACTCTTGTTGAACGTTGGAGGTGACGATCGGACTCCAAGAAGAAAGAGGGAGGCCATTGCATGCTGTCGGCGTCCCTATATTAAAGTCGGGAACAGGGCACACGAAGGCAACGTATCCGGTTGCGGGTGACATCGATGTACACTATCGAAGGAAGCACCTGTAGATAGGTCTCATGGCGACCAGCTGATCGATTCTGCTGGCTGTTCATGGACGGGTTTGTTACCACGGGGTTATGTTCTTCGAGGCAAGGTAAGCTGGGCAAAAGACAGACGCTGACGGCCTCGCCTCGCTTTCCTAATGATCAAAAGCATAAAAACTGTGAATGTCGGCAATAAAAAAAGGTAGACAAAGATCGGAGCCCGGAGGCGTTTTGTATTTGTAAAGATCCAGGATAGTAAGATGAAAGGATGCGTAAGTGAGGTAAGAGGAGATGCGAGCGGAAGAGGGACTTGAACAAGACACCCTGATGCCTTCGCATACCAATATTTGAAAGCAGTGTTGCTACCTATCCATCAAGGTGTCCCAGAGGTGTCCCATCTTAGTCATCCTCTCATCCTTCCATGGAACGAAGCGTCATGACTCTAAAGTTCTCATCGGCTTGTCCTCCCGGTGTGCGTCAAGGCTGAGTCGGGAGGCTCGAGACGGCCCCGCTGACTGGCTGCCTCAACAAATGCATCATCCACAAAGCCCTCGTTCCTTCGCATCTCGTTGGTGGCTTCAGGGCTCTAGCAGCTGGGCTCTAGCACCTTCTATTGTCAGCCACGAGTGGCGGCGCTTCTAGTATCTTTCCCTGCATCGGCACGCACTGCACAGCCGCATGTACGTACTCGCACTGCGCAGCGGTCACCCCGCCGCCAATCCTACCGCCGATTGACTCAGGCCGCCCGGTGAGGCGTTCCATCACCTTCTTCCATAAATTCTTTCAACCCAAACCTCCGTTTTACAACCCTCTCACGTTCATACGCAGCTCGCTCCTCACGAACTCCGCTTCAAAAACCATCCCTCCAACACCATCAACCTATATCCTCTCCAAGCTATCGTTGATCAAACTACCGCTACAATGGATGACTGGGATAATGTAACCAAGATCGGCAGCAAGGCTCGTGGCCCCGGCGGCGAGCGTGAGACTGTTGTTCGAGGAAAGAGCGCTCTCAACGCCGCCCAGCGAAGCGGTGCTATCCTCGGAACAGAGAAGAAATACGCCTCGGCTAACACTGTAAGTTACTCTGTCCACTTCCCTTATCCCTCGATCTTCTACAAAGTGTCGTGGCACCTGGGCGCCAGGTCATGTCCTCAGACTGCTGACATTTCAACTGCACAGGGTTCCAAGGTTGAAGGTCAGCGTCTCACCAAGGTCGACCGCTCCGACGACATCATCAAGCCCAATACTATTGGCAAGGAGGTCGGCGACGTCATCTCTCAGGCCCGACAGAAGGTGGAGCCCAAGATGACCCAGAAGGATCTCGCTACTCGATGCAACACCACCCAGTCGATAGTCGCTGACTTCGAGCGAGGCTCTGCCGCTCCCGATCAGAAGGTCCTCTCCTCGATGGAGCGGGTGCTCAATGTCAAGCTACGTGGCAGCGACATTGGGGCCCCCAAGTTTCCTAACAAGAAGAAATAAGCGGGGAAAGTCGGAAAATTTGGGAAGCGCGTCTGTTACGAGGGCGCCCGAGTTGGGTCGAGCGCAGCGAAGGACCTCTCGTTTGAGTGTTCGGGAGTTTAGTTTCGGCGGTTATGATATGTTTACGACATGGGAATTACATGAGGGCGATTTAGAGGCGGCGATAGATAAATTGGGCTACTGATGGATTAAAGCCAAGCTTTTTTCGTTGATATTCAGCTGAGTTCAGAATTCAAGGCATATCAAGACCATCGCAGCTTTACAGGGTGCAAGCTCCCAACCGTCACACATCTTTGGCAATCATAGCTGCCAACGTGTTGCACGTCCCAATGTTCTATACTTTTATTCTTCGGATTCCTGATGGTCTCAGGGAGAGTTCCCCTACTTCTGGAACGTTACCATATCGGAGCCAGAAATGGATGTTACGATGCGCAAAGGCATAATCCGTATATAATACGAAGAGAATAACGCCACTAAACAAGATACCACCATGACCATGATCACCGATCAAGGCCCTGCACAGTTGACAGAAGTGCTAGTCACCTTCGTACACAGGGCAGAAAAGGCAGAAAAGTATCTGGCCCTCCAGGAGTGCAATCGTGGATTTCGCGCAACCACCCACGAGTTTTTTGTGGCCGGTAGGGAACCTGGTCCCTGAACAGCATCCTATCACATATAGGTCCGCTCTCAATACTCACGAAGCGGTCAATTCGGAAATGAATGATCGAGACTATCATCGAAGGCTGGATCGTCGTCTCCGGATAGTAGATATCGAGCACTGGAGCCTGATACGCACGGGATGATGATGTTCGTCGATAGAGCGCAGTAACCCAAGGATTGGATGATGTATGATTGACGATTAACATATAACTGGCATCACAGTAAAATAAAAAACAGCATATTCAGAACATTTGTGTCGTTGCATTTTCTTAATCGAGTTGAGGGCATCTGCTATTCACCCTCAGACCATTATACTAGAGTTTTCCTGCGATCAATCCTCAGCGCTCCGGACCAAATCGTCTCTGACCCTATTGGTAAGTATTTCACAGGCAAGAACACTAAGTGAGAGTTGTTGGGCTTATTAATTGCTATGACCCCGATGGCCCTTGGGCATCTCAACACTTGCAGGAAAAGGGCAGGGCGGGATGTCTCAGGCTGAGCAGGTGACCGAAGTTGTGAATGATAATCTTGAACTTGCTTCATGCTGATTGTCTACAAGATGATGGAGGGCTATGTGCTTGGGAACGACTGGGTTCCAATCAGATCTTCATTCCTCGATATTTTGAAGAATATCAGGGTAGTCAACCATTCTCCCGAACATTCGCTTGATACGCAAGGTAATTGCCAGTGGCCTCCTACGTCTGAGGTCGTATCGGTTACATGTCGGTTCCAGTGCCTGCCTTAAGGCGCTGTAACTGCAAGCTTGCTGGGGGGGACTCGCCAGTGGAGATTCAACCCTAGTACTGGATCCCCCATGACCCACATGATCAGCAACCAAGCAGGTACAGCGTCATCCCGCAAACTCAAGCGTCTTGAAAAGTATCTGCCATTCTCAGCGAATCTGAAGCTCGAGCTACAGATCAAGCTACCAACCAACCAACTCTACAGGTTTGCTGTCATCGCCACTCCTACACCCTTGCAGCAACGCGTCGATCCCCGCATACGCCTGCTCTGCCTGAAATGGAGCTGTGAGACTGAGAGAATGCAGCCTTTCCCAACTGAGCACGCATCCAAGAGGACGTTTGGTACGCCAAGTGGACATGAGCTCCGACGGTAGCTCTTCAACGGCAGGGTGGCCACCCAAGCGCCGCACGAAACGAACGGTAGGAAATCTTAAAGAGAAATGCCATCTCACCAAGCTCTCGTACTGTTTGTCTGACTCCAGTGTTCTCCATCCAGGCGCTTAGGAATGGAACCTTCATCGTACCTAGGACTGGCGAACGATCGCGACGCGCATTTTCTCTCCGAACCTCGAATAGCCTAGCTGTCAATAGCTCATCAGACTACCAATCCCTAGACTATGCCGATACCTTTACAGACCACGGACGGAGGATAGCACACAACGTCAAGATTGCTTTCATCCGAGCCTGGCAGTGGCTACATACAGAAGAAGGCCATGGCGTCCTCAAGTGCACTCTGGCATACCTGTTGGGCAGTTTGGGAACCTTCTTTCCGCCACTGTCTAGAATCCTGGGTCATCGAGACGGGAAACACATTACGGCCACCTTGACCGTCTACTTCAATCCGGCCCGGACAGTTGGCTCCATGCTAGAAGCCGTTGTCATCGCCATTGTTGCGGTTTTCTACGCCGTAATCTTGTCCCTTTTGTCAATGGGTATATCCATCTTCTTTCGAGCCCAGCTGAAAATGACGGCTCTCGCCCACGCCCTCATTCTAGTCTTATGCATTGGAGGAGGGCTCGGATTCGTCGGATGGGTTAAGCAGAGGCTCAACACACCACTCGTCAACGTCGGGACGACATTGACATCGATCGCAATCATATCTATCATCACCAAGGAGGAGGCAGTCCACGGCGGCTACTTTGAAGAAGAGAAAATTGTCCAGGTATTAAAGATGCTGGTCATCGGGATCACTTTCACAGTGGCAGTCAATGTGCTTGTTTGGAAGGTGTCAGCCAGGAGGGTTCTACGAAAATCCACCATCACCGCGACGTCGTCCCTTGGTAATAAGTTATCCTCCATCACCCAGGGCTTTCTCAATGGTAGCGATGACCGGCTTTGGTCTTCAGAGTACACACGCGTGTCAGCGCAGTACAATGCTTCATACGCCAAGATAGCCTCAACACTCAGAGAGGCTAAGTACGAGCACTATTTCCTCGGCTACGAGGCGATATATCCGCTCGATAGGCGTTTAGTGAGATCCATCGAAGCTTTGTCGCAAGCAGTTAGGGGCTTGAGAAGTGCTCTAGAAAGCCAGTTCAGCCTGCTGAAAGAGGGAGTAACTGCGGATGATCAGGAAACGGCCACTTCTTATACGGCTCCACCAAGTGTAAGCCGCCAAAACTCTTCGTTCTTCAATGATGATGGGGTAGAAAGACTTTCTGTTATCGATGAGTCTGCCGAAATAGAAGAAGAGGCACGTGATGACACCCAACGCAAGTCTCATACCGCGCTTCACAGGGCTGCCACGTTTCAGGTACCATCTGAAATTTTCGCCGTATTTATTGAACTTCTAGGCCCCTCGATCAAGTCTCTAGCCCATACGTTATCAGAGATACTTCGCGAGCCCGCTTTCGGAAAGGACCCAAACAAGGATATTACCGTTAATGCACAGTTGAGGGAGAGTCTCCGGGATGCGCTCAATCTTTACAATGGTGCCAGAGGCAATGCGTTGCAGGAACTCTACCGCATCATTGAAATGGATCGAACGAGGTCGGAAAAGATCCAGGCCGATATTGAGGAGGTTGCTGCTGCTTGTGGTCATTTCTCATTCAGCTTGCAGGCAGTTGCTCAGGAGACAGATGCCTATCTTGATGTTCTCGAGGACTTGAAGTATACCACGGAAAGTGAGCCGAGGTCTTGGAATTGGCTAAAGTTCTGGAGGTATCTAAAGCCTTTTCAACAATTCAGAAAGGAGGAAGACCAAGACCCTGAACGAGACAGCTTGATCCAGAAACCAGCCGTGAAGAGACTTAAAAAGTCTCAAATTCCCAAGGGAATACCAGATACCATGATCACTCGAAGGGATACTTTCAACTGGGAAGCTGCACATGAAATAAGCTCATTCAAGCGGAACTTCTCACAGAAACTGCTCAAGGTGTTACGATATCTGTCAAGAGATGATATTCTATTTGGCATCAAAGTCGGCATCGGCGCCCTTCTCTGGGCTCAGTTCGCTTTCATACCTGCCACGCGGCCCATTTATCAGTACTGGCGAGGCGAATGGGGACTTCTGTCATTCATGATTGTAGTGGGTATGACGACCGGTGCTGCAAATACGACCGGAACCGCCAGATTTCAGGGAACTCTTGTTGGCGCTGCGTGCGCCATAGCTTCATGGCTTGCAAGCCAGGGTAATCCAGTCGCCCTCTTCTTCATAGGTGGGTTTGTAGCTCTGTGCAACTTTTACATGATTATAGTTGTCAAGAATGGGCCTCTCGGCCGGATCGCACTCCTAGCATACAATGTGAGCACGCTTTACGCTTACAGCCTGTCCCAATCGGTCGACGACGATGATGACGACGAGGGTGGTTCCGACCCCCTGATCTTCGACATCGCTTTCCATCGAGTTATCTCAGTCACTCTAGGGATCCTTTGGGGTATAATTTTCTGCCGATTGCTGTGGCCGATTTCAGGTCGACGCAAATTTAGAGAAGGCCTCTCCGTCTTGTATCTCCAACTTGGTCTCATTTGGAAACGAGGGCCTCTCACCGTCGCCCTCGAAAGCAACCAGACGATGGATTACATGCGTCAAGGCGAGCAAGCAGCACTCCAGCGCTACGGTAAGTTCTTGCCATGACGGGGCTTGAGGAAGCCTACTAATGGTTCCATAGCTTTCAAGCTCGACACGCTACGAATCTCGGCTTTGGCCGAGTTTGGACTTCGAGGGCCTTTTCCAGACGCTGCATACGCGCGCATCATGCTCTCGACTAGGCACATCCTGGACGGCTTTTACGCCATGCGTCTTATTACCCAAAAACGTGACGAGCTTTCGGATGGCGAACGCGCACTACTTGAGTTTACAGCACCCGAGAGGATCCTCCTCTGTAAGCGCATCTGCCACGTTTTCCAGGTTTTAGCCTCTTGCATCATGCTCGAGTACCCGCTCACGGATGCCGTTCCAACCGTGGAAGACAATAAAGACCGCTTGCTTGGCAAGATCTACCAGTTCCGTAAGGATCGCATGGAAGCAGACAGTGACATTGTGCTGGCAGAGGATAAGGATTACGCGTTACTGTACGCGTATACACTCGTTACTCTGCAGGTAGCTGCGGAGTTGAACAAGGTTAGGCATGAAATTGAAGATCTATTCGGTGTTTTGAACGAGGAGGTCACTTTGTTGCAGTAGTAAAAAGGCAATATTCTAAATCTGGTATATGCCGGTCATCAGACTGGCATTTGATTCAAAGCGAGCGCGTATGCGGGTTTATGACAACAAAGAAATGGAAAAAGAGGTTATTCAGTTCGGGATTATTTCGTGATGGGTTTGGCACAGGAGTTCTTATCATATTAACCAAACGCCCTGACGAATTGATTTCATGACTCATCTAGATCTGCTTCCTTAGAAATATTATGGTATGCTTGTTATATCATCACCCTTATATTGGTCAAGATCTGAGCACAATCCCGTTAGAATGTGCATTCCCTCAATCTGCCCAACTTCCCGATCTCGTACTCAACCCAGCGTCCCACTCCTCTTCGCCCAGGCACAAGTACACTCCCGGGGTTCATGACATGGCATCCTTCGTATGTAACACAAAACGTTGGCGCCGTGGTATCCACAAGGACCATTGCAGTCGGTAAGGGGTACAGGTGTAGCGCAGAAGCGTAGTCCCAGTGGACAGGCCGGACTGCTTGTCTGAATGGTGCCAGGTAACCCTGATCAAGAAGTGTTTTTACTAGCTTCTGGGCAGTGTGCATGTCGTAAGGAATAAATGTAGAGGTTTCGATAACGGTGGGATTTTCAGGAGCAGCCGTATCAAGGTCCATGGGGTCTGTGGCTTCAGGGAAAGGGGTTCCAGCCTCTGCCTCAGGCTCGGTGACTTTGTGCTTTAGCCGAACGGATGAACGGCGAAGGCGGGCAGACAAGTCATCTCTGAAAAGGACTATTTCATGGTTTGGACCGAACAAGCTCAGTCGGCTGGGGTTGCTAGTCCATATAGCGGAACCATCAGTCATATTTCCCGTCTCTGCATTCGCGGTTGCAAAGGCACGACGGATTCTAGAGGTGAACATGTTCGGAACCGATTTCCTAGGCAGCGGTACTGAGGCCCCTGCTGTGAATGACGAGACCCAGCCGTCGTTGTCGCCGGGAACAAAGACGAAAGTAGAGGACTGGAGGAGTGTCGGAAAGTCGGAGAGAGTTGATGCTAACGCATCAAAATATTCTTTGTATTCGATGCTGCCGCCGCTGCCACCCCTAGCCATAACAGCATGCTGCGTGAAGTTACCGGTCAGAACAAAGGTTAAAGGTGAAGATCCCTCTGGCTCAGCTGCGTAAAGTGACAGGATCTTGCGGAGAGCTTGTAGGCTGCGTGGCTGGTCAAGATTCAGCTCGCCCAGGATTACAACCCGAGCGCGGGAGGGATTTCCTTCTTGAGTTGGTGTCTGAAGAAGTCGTTGCTCCAGTCTTCGCATCTTGGTTCCCAAGGCTCGTTCGCTTCCGACACCGAGGAAGTCGATCCAACCGAAGCCGCCGCCGATGGTGTGATCTTGCCCGCCATCAGGACCGCTTATGCCGAGCGTTGCTTTGCGCTTCTCGCAAGGAGGTTGTCCAATAAAAAAGCCTTGGAAACGCCCGCCTAGAATGCCTCCGACACCACTGCTCCCGCTGAGACCTTTCCCTACTGACTCGTCCTCCTCTTCATACACGCCATCGACCAGAACGATCATACCAGGGCAGAACCAGGCAGAGTCTTCGGGAATGGCAACAGCCTGGGCGAGATCAAGAGCGATCGTGCCCGTCAAATCGCTAATAGCAAGGTCTCCAGTCGGGAGGACGGCCAGTTGGCCGAGAACCATGTGGTTAGTGCCATGACGGCCGAGAAGATTTGCGATAGGGGTGATTCTCAGTGATTGCTGGTTAGTGAGGGAACGACTCAAAGCGCGCTTGCGGGAGGAAGAAACGGCGGAGGTCTGAAAGGACTCGTTGCGAAGAAGGCGTTGATGGATGACGTTGTAACGGTTGCGGAAGACGGTAGTTTTATGTGAGGCAGTCGGTAACAGCGATGGCTTCGAGGCGTCTCTAGAGCTCTGTCAGCATACAATGAGAGTGTTTGGTGAGGATAGTAGGGCGAACCTTTCGAAGTGTTTCTTGCCAATATTATATATCAACCTTGGCTGCTCGTATGCATCTATGACCTTCAACCATGCCCTAGGGTCATTGTTCCTCTCTTCCTTCTCTGGTTCCTCCTGAACACCGAGCCCTGACATCCCGAAGCTTGTATTGCTGTCATCCCTCTTAATCATCGCCGGCCTAAGCCCCAGCCTTGTGTTCGTTGTGTCGTCATCTTGGACATCCAGCATGCTGTCACCCCTAGGCAAGCTTCTTCCTGGTGCCGAGATCTTCCCTCCACTCATGTTCCCCGCCAGGGTTTTTAGGATTTCTTGCAACTCCTTGCTCGTTCCCTCCACTATAACACCTCCATTTCGATTCTTCCAACTCCTGGCCACCTCCTCCAACACCCTCTCCGCCAGTCCTTCTTCCCGCCATCCTGAGCCGCAGTGCCGCCCGATGAAGGCTGCGAGTTCTTGGAGAGCAGTCGAAGTAAGGGTGAGCGAATGTTTCTTGGTAAATGTGCGAAACGCGAGAGGCCGTAGAGTTGCTGGTGGCAGGATAATTGGAAGGATAGCAGCTTTCGGGGCGTTGATGGCAAAGGGCTTTAGAGGGTGTACAGGGGTACCAAAGGCTGGGGAGGAGGACGGAAGAGCGGAGGAGGGGATGGGATTCGGTTTTCTGCGGAAAATGGGAGCCGGTGTCTTGTCCATTGTGAATATTCTTTCAGTTATCAATCCTTCATTGTATCTTTACGAGACCGATAGACGTTGTATCGTATAAATCTGGCTGTCGCAACATCTACGAAGTACGAATAATCCTCCCCCCTCAAATGTCGTGCAGCGGACCGCGTCGACGCGTTTAATTGAAACCGCTTTGTCGCATATATCGTTTAGCAATATACATCGCGTCCCCTGCCGCCCCAATTAGTGACCTCATCCGTCGTGGGGCAACGCCAAAGCTCCCAAGCTTCTTGAAGTTCAAAAAATTACAAGGTAGATTCAATGCGCCATTGGTTTCAGAATGCTAGCGAAGACTTTCCGATTCATCCCTCAGAGCAGGAAACTGGTCTGCAGAACGGTATCAACACTTTCGAGTAATCCACACATTGTGAGGATTCAACTTCGGTCCCTTGAGATAGCTCGGTAACTAACTGCCATCAAGAAAGTCTTCAATAATCCCCAATCCCCCTTCTCCCATGTCCTAAGCTACCTCGATACCGAACCTCCGTCCGAGCGCTTAACGATTGGCAGCACTACGGCTGTCCCTCCGACTCCAGGGTCATTTACCGAAAACCATGAATTCTCACGGATTCTCAACGAGGTGGTCTCCGAGCACGGCCATCAAGACGAAGACTTAATCAGCCAAGCCCGGGCTTTCGCAGGCCCTGGGGGGTTCAATTTAGGCTCGGGTGGTGTTTTTTTCAACCAGCAGCGGCCAGATAGAGGGAAGTCACGAAAACAGGGTGGTGGCGGAGGCGCCGGTGGTTCTGGCGCTGGCGGTGCGAGTTCCCAAGGAGGAGCCGGAGGGGCGGGACGGGGAGGATGGGTGCATCTAAGTGATCGCCGAAACCCGCCCGACTTTGGACGTATAGCTTGGCCAGAAGACATCCTGGGAAGTGTGGAAGTGGACGAGAGCGGAATAATTGTTGGTAAAGTACAGCCGAGTGGAACGTATCGAATTGTGACGAATGAGGGAATGTGAGTTGTTCCGCGCGATGCTGTTGCTTTGGACTAACTAACACCTGCTTAGATTGGGATTAAGCCCGTTCTTGAGAGCAAAGCTGGTGGAGAGACTGAAGCAGGAAGAGGCAAAGGGAAAGCAATCCTGAGCTGCTGGCTGAGCTTGGCTCAGCCATAGCCTCAGCGTGTATTATATAATGATTATAGCAGAAGCAATGTATGACGAGCTTCACCGCCCAACACATCTTGGTTCGGTCAAGCATTCCTAGGCCACGATTTCCTGGGCAAGATAGGAAAGGAAGGGGTTTGGGGCATCAAGTCGTCGAGGAGCCTGGATGATAGGATAAAGGATTGGATGGAGGATAGGATGGTGCCAGCCCTCCGAATAAGAGGCGCGACTTGACTGCGCTGTCGATGTTGTGCGACGATCACAAGCAAAAATGGGTTAATGTCAAAACAATGGCTTTTGCTGATGCTACATCCACGTCCAATGACAAGGGTAAGGATTGGTACACGACAGGGGAGCTGACGATATCCAATGACTCTGCTCGAGAAATGGGTCAGCAGAAGGCTGGATGCGCTGGCATGGCTAGAAAGATGATGTATCAACTTATGGCTGGGAGGAAGAGTCGGAATGGCGATGTGGCAGATTCCGTCTCCCGTCTCCCGTCTCAATTGAGAACGCGTCGCGTTCAACCTAGGCATCGCCCACACGTGGAATTTAAGCGCTTGTACAAGGTTTTGGGAAGGCTTGATATGAGCCCGGCCAGTGTTCCGTTCCGTAGCCTTAACAGTTCATTTGTCGATTTGACAGCCGGTGTACCTTACCTTAGCTCTAGGTAACCCCAAGGCTTGCGAGCCAATGTGAGGGAATGGGTCTATGGAAACACAGCAGTGATGGAAGTGTGAGGTGATTTAGTAGATTCAGCAGCACAGTCACCTAAGCATCGCCCGAGCATCGCCCAACAACCAACAAATGCACCCCCTGTCTAGCCTGCCTGCCTGCCTACCCAGGTAGCCCAGCCCACCCAAAAGGCACCACCCCAGCCCCTACAGGCTCCCTTATCGCCTTATCTTACAGGGCACCGACAGGCCTAGACACCCCACCATCACCAGCTCCGTCATGCGTGCGGGCGCCCCTCCTCTCATCTCTCCCCTCCGGTCCGACATGGACTAAATTCAATCCAATTCACTCCAACTCCAATATCACGAGTTGCAGCATCGGCAACGCAGCGGCGCGGCAAGGTCATCACCGCTAAGCCACGGCCGTTCTAAATATATTACCGTCGCCGGCATAAACCCCCAACCTCGCTCGCCCCGTCCCGGGCCTGGCCGAGGTCATCGTTCCCTTCCACTATGGCTCCCCGGGGTTTCGAAGATGAGGAGCTCACTATCTCCCTCTCCTCGACCCACGTCCGTCGAACCCAGCAACAGCCGCCCCAGCAGCAGCCTCAGCAACCGCCCCAGCATGATCACGGCGACGACGTGTCATCCACTCAGCCGCCATCGCAGCCTCGCAACATGGAGGTACCGCTGAGGGAGAAGGGCAAGACGGAACAGCGCATCGGCGCTTACAAGGTTATCCGCACGCTCGGTGAGGGTTCTTTCGGCAAGGTTAAGCTCGCGATCCACAATGGTACTGGCCAACAGGTCGCTCTCAAGATCATCGCCCGTAAGAAGCTCATTAGTCGCGATATGGCTGGTCGCGTCGAGCGGGAGATTGAATACTTACAACTGCTACGCCACCCACACATCATCAAGCTGTATGTGCTCCGAGTAGGAAGAGATTAGCGGCGTGTAAACTCGGAGCATAGTCACTTACAATCTCTATAGCTACACTGTCATCAAAACGTCAAGCGATATCATCATGGTCCTGGAATATGCAGGCGGGGAACTCTTCGACTACATCGTTCAGAATGGCCGCATGAAAGAGCCTGAAGCACGACGTTTCTTTCAGCAAATGCTCTGTGCTGTCGAATACTGTCATCGCCATAAGATCGTCCACCGGGACCTGAAACCAGAAAACTTACTGCTCGACGAGAACCTCAATGTCAAGATTGCCGATTTTGGACTAAGCAATATTATGACGGATGGTAACTTCCTCAAGACTAGTTGCGGCAGTCCCAACTACGCCGCTCCTGAGGTTATCGGTGGGAAATTGTATGCTGGACCCGAAGTCGATGTTTGGAGTTGTGGTGTTATTCTTTACGTGCTACTGGTGGGAAGGTTGCCCTTCGACGATGAGCATATCCCAAGCCTGTTTGCCAAGATTGCCAAGGGCACCTACAGTATTCCTCAATGGATGCCCACCGGGGCCGCAAATTTGATCAAGAAGATGCTGGTGGTCAATCCTGTTCAGCGAGTCACGATTGGAGATATCCGAGACGACCCGTGGTTTGTGACCGATCTACCTGCCTATCTACAGCCCCCAGTCGAGGAGTTCTTCAATACGGGTGTCGATCCTAACAAGGCTATCGAGAAAAGTGATATTGCACCAAACGCTTCTGAAAAGGTCCAGGAGAAGCTACATAATGAAGTCACAGAGAAGATCAGCAAAACTATGGGTTACGGGAAAACTGACGTTGAAGAGGCCTTGCAGTCTGCTGAGCCTTCTGCCATCAAGGATGCCTACATGATCGTCAGAGAAAACAAGCTGATGCAGGTGAATCGTACGTCATACCTCCCCATCGCCCTCGTCTGGCCTATAACGCTTACTGACATCGACCCAGAACATCCAGAGACACTGTCACCGGAGCTGGAGGGTTCCAGTCCAATGCTTAGCATGTCGTCGGCTCGTTCAGAGACGTCAAAGAACTCTACACCCCCCAGACCCTACGTCAACAAGATCGGCATCTTACCGACCAGTTTACCGGCATACCATAAAGATTATATCGAGAGGGAAAAGGCCGGGATAGTAAAAAGTTCACCACCTCAAGTTTTCGTTAATGACGAACCCCCGGGAGCACGCACTGATGCTGATAAGGAGGAGACTGCACGCCGCTTGAAGCCACATACAAGAAGTCAGCTCCGCCTCGACGAAGCCAGCAAACGCCCACAGGGTATGACCCCCATTGTCCCACCGAAGAAAACAAAGCCGGTTCGATGGCAGTTTGGCATAAGATCGCGAAACTCGCCGTGGGAGGCTCTGCTTTGCATACACAAGGCACTGTACAAGCTTGGTGCGGCATACATTCCAGACGAAGATTATGAGAGGAGGCATGCGCAGGAGCGGGAGCAAGACTCGGGCAATGGTAGCTTTGCTGATGACTATGCCTCAAATCGAGGTTCAACTTCGAGCCTTGATCCTATGAAGAGATACAAGCTGCCTGCCGATCCATGGCATATCAACGTTCGTTGGGACACAGCAAGTATGGCCCCCCTCCTTTTCCTTACGAAATCATATGCTAACCTATACGGCAGCTCTGAAGAACAAATCCCGGAAATCGTCAGAGGGTGCAGAGAAGGACAAGCCCGACGAAGCGACCGGGTACTATGTTCAAGATAAGAATGCCCAAAAACCATTCGTGGCATTGCATCTTGATATACAGATCTACGAAATGGAGCACGGTGTCTACCTAGTTGACTTTAAGTGCTCTGGGTACGAGACTGCTCAGGGTCTTCTTCTCGAAGAGAAAGACGTGACCAGCCCGTTCCCGTTCTTGGACATGGCTGCCAAGTTGATCATGCAATTGGCAGAAGCGGACTAAAGCAGAGATCTCCCACAATAACACCACCCGTATGGCATACACATACACACCTCTACCGTCTCATCCTTTGCACATGCGTTCGGGTGGAGACTGACATTGGCTTTCGACAGACCAGAAAGAAGCTGGGCCTGGAGATTGTGCTGGTTGGGGAAATCAGCGAGATAAGGTTGCGATGTGATGATGGTATCTGCAGCATGGCGAGCGAGGCGGGGACTGGGCTTGCCCATCATAGATAGCGGGCGGAAGAGTTCATAGTTTCGGATTAGCAAGAAGCATGAACCAGGATCTTTCGAACGAGTTCGGAGTGATCTAGCTCTAGAACGTAGATGGCGAGCAGACAAGGATAGCAACCATCACACACCGTGAAGGACAAATGGGTTATGAAGCATTATGATCGAAAAGGGCGCAAAGAGACATGGCATAGAGGAAGGCCCACTGGTCAATTTCGAAGCGATGCGACAATTTTCGGAAATAATATTCGGATGTATCCTTTTACTCAAACAGGGGCCTTTTGCATAGCCCGTCCTCATTCATGGCCAAACATGAACGAACGAAATCCTCATCCCGAATTATTCGCCGGATGGTATGTAAAAGGCTAAATCACAAGTTGTTCACCCTCCTCGTTCCCCTTTATATTGGATATCACAATTCGTATCAACCTTCTCCCCAAGTCTCGGAATTCTTCAGTGGAACTGGTCCTCCGTCACACCGGCTCCCATCGCAGCCGTGGAGCTGATGCCGCCCGTCACCATCTTCTGCAGCTCATCCACGTAAGTCGCTCCACTCCACTTCTGATGCTTCACGACATCAACCTTCTGGTCCATCTCAGGCTCCTGCACCAGCTCGCCGTACGCGCGCATACCGACGGTGCTGTACGCCTTGGCGAACTGGTCACTGATCAAGGCAGTTGTGTGGAGGCCGGCGAGGGTGATGAATTGCCAGCAGTAGCCCAGCTTGGCGAGGCGGCGGATGTAAGTCTCCTGCTCGGCGCGGGGCATGGCCGTCTTCCAGTTGAAAGAGGGGGAGAGGTTGTAGGCAAGCCTGAAAATGTTAGCATACGGAGGTAGATGAATAGTGGCAGAGAGAGGAACCCACTTCTTCTCGGGCCAGACAGCGTGGACGCCCTCGGCAAACTCCTGGGCCTGAGCATAGTCGGGCAACTTGCTCTCCATCCAGATGGCATCAGCATAGGGAGCATAAGCAACAGCACGATTGACCGCGCAATCGCAGCCGCCCTTCAATCGGAAGTAACCCTCACGGGTCCTAGGTGCATCCCAATCAAAGAAAACATCCTGGCCCAGCACATCCTTGGCAATCTTGCGAGCCTCGAGGTTGCTCTTACCCTTAGCCCTGCCGAGGTAATCGCGCTTAGCGTTAGCCTTGTTGCTAATGGAGGAGGCGTCAATGGCGGCGGCAACGGCCTCGTCGAAGCGCTTGAGGTCGGCGGACTTGAGCCAATCGTCCTCGATCTTCTGTAGCTCGGCGCCGTTCTTGCCGGCGCTTTCGGCGGCGATCATGAGATCGTTGAGGGGCTGCAGGTTGGGGTTGGTGGAGCCGATGATGAAAGCATGGTCGCGGGGGTCGATGGTGGTGGTGATGAGGGTAGCAGCCTCGGCGTCGGTACGAGCGATAGCGAGGAGGTCAGAGCCTGCGAAGCAATCACATGTCAATTCTCATGACTCTCCCACTTTAGACTCCTGACTCGGGAAAAACTTACCCATGATATCGGCCTGGGCACGAATAGCAACCAGACGGTTAATGTGCTCGCTGATGGGGACGAGAACCTTGCCCGCCATATGGCCACACTTCTTAGTGCCAGGAGCCTGGTCCTCAATGTGAATACCGGCAGCACCCTTCTCAATGAAGAGCTTGGTGAGCTTCATGACAGCAGTGAGACCGCCATGGCCGGTGTCGGCGTCGGCGACGATGGGACGGAGGTAGTCGAAGTTATTGAGGTTCGCGCGCTGGGCTTTGGGGACAGAAAGGCGTTCTTGGCGTTGCTTACGGTCGTGGAACAATTGGGCCATGAAGAGGTGGCCGACCTTGTTCGGGACGGTGGTCTAATCATCACATGTTAGAGTCCAGCCAAGCGGCAGGGCGATTGTTAGAAACTAACGTAAGGGTAGTCAGCCAGGTCAGGGCCGGGCTCGTCCGAGGCTGAGGCGGTGGAAGACGATTGCCATCCAGAGACGTAGACGGTGTCGAGATACTTGGCCATCTGGGTGACCATGGTGGGTTCTAAGCAGCCATAGGTGTAGCTGGCATCCTTGTTCTACGATATTGCATCGTCAGTCGTCCGATTCCCTGCCAATCAAGTCTGGAGAACTCACCTCGAATCGGTGCTCCAAAATTTTCCATAGCTTCTTAGATTGGGCGTTGCTGGCATACTCAATCTGGAGATGTCCTCGCTTAGAGACGATCTGCTCGGCTGTGAAGGGTCGCTTGGTGTGACGCCATCGCGAGTCGCTCCACCAAGCCTTGACTTGTTCGACTTCTTTCTGGAAGAGCTCGTCTTCGTGGTCCGGGTTGATTGCCGGGTTGTTCATGTTGTTGGCAGCCATTATGTGCAAGCTCTTTTTCTCTCTCTCTGTGTGTGTTTGTGTGTGTGTGTGTGTGTGTGTGTGTGTGTGTGTGTGTGTGTGTGTGTTTATGTGGGAATTGGTGTAAGTGAGGTCGAGAGGGAACGGGACAGGGTTGGGTTGGATAGGATACCCAGGTCTAGAGTATGAGCAAAAGGAGAAGGAGAAGGAGAAAGAGGAAGGATGAAATACGAGAATCTAAATCAATTGGAATTTTCCAACAGGGAAGCAAGGCTACCTGGGTATATAAGTAGCCGCCAAGGATGTCCGAGTCTGACGGTTGACTGTTGACTGCTGACTAGCATCTCCGCTGGCAAAGCGGATCGGTGTCAAAGGGCCCCATCCCATGCTTGCTCTCGCTTACCGGCTACCTGCTGCAACTTACTCGAATCAATTCCCCAGAATTGGAGGCCAGAATACGGACAAAAAGCGTAAAACCGTAAAAGCGTAATCGTCGCCGCCACCCACCGGAAACGCGTAGTTGGCATCGTGGCATCCCCAGACCCTGACTGGCTGCAACACCGCCAGACCGTCCACCTCGGAAGTGCCGTCTCGGACAAGGACCGGTAGCGGGTAGGACTACAAGAGTTTAGAGTGTCGGGAGTGAAGGGTGCAGGTACCTGGATCATGAGAGCCGCAGATCGAGGTTCGTGGGGAACGAAGAGTGACGTTTCGGCTCAAGTGGCCCCGGGGTTGGACGCGTTAGCCGCCATTGGCCGAGATGCCGAGTCTCAACAGTCACCCCCCGCGTCTCTCGTCAGCGCCTGTCCCTGCCTGTCATGTCAAACCCGAGCCATCTCCGGCATATCGAAGATTAAATAGGTATTCTGGTTCGTTCGGCTTGCGCACTGCCTACGCATCATCTCGCCTCCGTCTCCCTCTCACGCCTTCACGATGTATCGAGAGCCATCGTCACAGTGTGTGCAACATCCGCAGCCATGGCACGAACTCTGCCTCGCCTGCATCATCATGGAAACTTCCCGAGTTCTCCAACTCAGTCCCCAACCTCCGTCCCCCCAAAGCCAGGCGGCGGAACTTGTCCGAGTCCCGCCTCTCCGGAGCAGCGGAGGTCTCTGGCATGTGAACCCTTCGAATCCCGCACTACTATGCAGTAATGAATCCTTCTCCAAAATCTTCTTCCCCTAGTCATCGTCGGCCCCGATGGATTCCCACATGCGCCGCACCGCACTCACGGCCCTTGTCCGAACCGCTCAAAGACCGTGGGGTCAAGTCCAGACTTGTTCCCTTCCCGTACGGTGGCCCCCTGCCGTCGCATCTGACTCGCACAAAGAGGCTCGCTGTGGAGGACCCTGTCGTCGCCTTACGTGAGGGACTCACTGTAGGTGCCCTAAGCCGTGCAGTCCAGCTGTGACGTGAGAGTCGATTGACAGCGTGATCCACGGTATGGGCCTTATGGGGCTCCTCGGCCATCTTCCATGATAGACCCAAGCCGTTTCATATATTCATGAGGCTGAAGCTCATAATCTTTGCGGCTCCAGACCCTAGCTCCGGTCATCTGCCGGTCAGACCTTCCACTACCTCCAGCTGGACGTGGTTATTAGAGTGTTAGAGCCCGGGAAGCTTTGACATCTGAAGATCGGAGGCTTGCCACCCCTCGAGGAGTTCCTTTATCATCATTCCATTTCACGTGGTTGCACATGTGAGCTCACCGCTGCTGCATCATATCGTCTCCCGGCCTCGCTTCTTAACTCCAGATCTTCTCCCGGCACAGAAGCATGTGCCATTTCCTTCTTGCTCCCACCCAAAGCCGGCTCCAGCACGCAGCTCGATGGCTCACGGGAACACCGAATTCTCGGCTAAATGCGACCAAAGTCTCGAATTACTAGACACAATTCAGATATCTGCAGCTCGATTCATGCGAATTTCCCACCTCTAAGCCAGATAACATCTCCCATTTCATCGTATCACATCCCCTGATTGACGACTCTCCAACCATTCGCCGTTCCATCAACCAGGCCTCACGGCATGGATGCCTCTTGCAGCAACATTCTTACACCCATCATCAGTCACGAAATGAAGCCTTCAAGCACTCGTCCATTACTCCAGAGCCTTCAAACCCAGGCCAAAGATGCCGACGATACCGACATTGGTGGTCTAGTATTATTTCCCAGCCCTGGAATCGGCTATGGCGCCAAATATCCAGCAAGTTCCTTCTCTTCCTGCTGCTCGATGGCTCTGATAAATGTCGGGTAAGGAGTCAGCGTTCCCAACGCACGCCGCATATGCGCATTCACAATCTGCAGCCCATACACGTAACTGGCATTGACCCAACCAAACCTATTTCCATAATTAGCAGTCACCCTCGCCAAGTATTTCCCCAGATTACATACCCTTCTTTCGCGACACCCTTAAAGTCGAGACCCTGGTTTCCGTATTCGGCATCTACCCGATGTGGATCGACTGGCCGTGTAACATCATACTTCTCCACCACAACACCGTTGAAGTCGACGAACGCCTTTGTGATCATGAATAACCACTTATACGCCAGGCGTTCAGCTTCCTCGGTGAAACTGTACCGAATCAGTCCTGTCCACGCCAGCATCTGCTGCGGCGCCCAACCATACGGGTAGTCCCATTGCCGGTTAGGTCTCTCCAGTCCGATTACACCCCGAGATTTCTCTGTCCCAGAGAGAAGACCACCGGATGCCTCAAACTTGGGCAGGCCCTTCTTGACCATCTCTGCCGCCTGTTTGGGACTTGCGATACCCGCCCAGAGCGCCCAGAACGTGGTGCAGGTCTCGTATGTACACCGTTCCTGCTTTACTGTATCATAATCGAAGAACATGCCTTCTTCTTCGTTCCACATCAACCTATCCATCATGAGCTTGCGTCGCTTTGCACGCCTGTCCCACGGCGCTGAAGACAACACCTCGCCCGGTTGGTAGGGTGTGTTCGCACAAAATTCTTCGGGGATAACGAGCTTGTCCCCAAACAGGCTGCGGATGGTTCGCGCGATATCCGTCTCATACTTGAACAAAAGTGAGTTCAAGTCAATCGTGGCCAGATTAGCGCAGACGCCCTCAAGGCGATACGAAGTATCGTGTCCCGACTCTCGGACAGCTCGATCGTGCATGAAGTATTCGTCCAGCTCTGGCTCCTTGAGATCTCCGTGATTGTATGCCCGCACAAAATCGTCAAAAGACATGTTGTGCTTCTTGATGTACGGCTCGAGGATATGCACAAAGTGCGTGGCTTCTGTTTCGGGTGGCACGCCCAACCCCTCAGGCCTGTATCTCGACAAGCCTGTCGCAGCATCAAGCCGAGGCTCTGACGTCCACACGCTGTGGTACTCCTTAATGGCTGCCAAGATGGATCGTCTCAGGAACTCCCTCGACTCGGGCTCATGCTTAATCTTCTCATACACCCGCAGGGCCATGTCGGTCAAAAACGGCGGCTGTGATCGACACAAGTAGTAAGATCTTGTGGCGTTAAGGATCTTCCCGTAGTGCTCAATGCAAAAGCAGAAGTTGAGCACCATGGCCTTCGCCAGGTCCACACGCTCATTGACCAAAAGGCCGAGAGATTCCATGTAACTGTCCCATCCATAGAGCTCATTGAAGCGGCCACCTGGAACAACAAACGGAAGACCCTTGAGCGTACTACCAGTCTTGCTTTTTGGATCGGCGATCTCCTCGACAGCAACTGCCAACAATCCTGGCTTGTCGTTCATGTCTCGGACTATTTCGGGAGTGATCTTTTCGGGTAGCTGCACGACATCGAGTCGCATTTCAGGCTTGTCCTCGGCTAGTTGTTTGTAGTACTCCAACTGCCTCGGCGCTCCGACTGGGACGTAGATTCGCGGCCGGGGGTCATCGGTCCAATCTTTAGGATCACGAGCAGCAATATGAATGCTGGATGCATCAATGCGCCTGGTTAATCCCTCCCAGAAATGATCTCGGATGAGACGGGACAGTCGGTCGACCGGATTCTCGTTCAGTCGGCCTTCAT
The DNA here is from genome assembly GCA_024112705.1 of Microcera coccophila. NCBI lineage: Eukaryota > Fungi > Ascomycota > Sordariomycetes > Hypocreales > Nectriaceae > Microcera > Microcera coccophila. The sequence continues at coordinate 9,659 of JAMYIC010000282.1, read as the reverse complement.
CCAGTACGATCTGTTTTCGTCCGTATTCTCTCGCCAGCGTCAGTTCCTGTAGGAGGTTCGACAGCATATACGTGCCGCGAACATCGAAACGGTTGTAGCCTGCCGAGGCGGCAGTACGCAAAGAAATAACCTTGGGCCCGTTATCCTCGATCGTGATTTGCATGTTCCCATCGGTATCTTCCTGAGCTTGCAGGCTTTCGAGAGTTGGTTCAACCTGGATCAGGAAGCGGCGGCTTTGTTGCATTTGTTCGTCTGGATTGAGTTCAGTAAGATGGGATCAAGAAGTTCACAGAGTTAACGTACCGTGGCTGCCTCTGCGGAAAGGCTCACGGAGACCAATTCGCTCAAACTGCTTCATCAAGCTGTTCTACTCTCGGAGTCAGATGTTGAAAGGTTATAACAAAGCTCCAGAAAGATTCACCTGCGAGTAGGTCCGGGTTCGAGAGCCGAAGCGATCGTTATGCCGATCTTCAGCATAGTACGTTTTGGCATCATCATAGACACCGAAATCATCGGAGTTGCGCGACCTCTGGCCGCTCGAAGGTGTGGTCATGGCGATTGCTGTCGGAGTTGGTCAAGGAGAGATGCTGAGCGGGGTATCGTATCGATATGTGGCGTATCGGTATAACAAGCAAATAATGAACGATCCGGCTATTGTTGTTTACTGTAGAGCGTCGTGGCTGTTTTTGATAACGAATCTTGTCGTCCAATGCTTCAGAGACAAGGGAACAAAAGACACAGCTAGTTCAGCACCTAATTGAATCACGAGGACCAGCAGCAGGGAGAGGTAGAACAACGGCGGGGCGGTGATGACAGCTTCGGCGTTTTGGAATGGAGCACAAAGCTGTGGGGATTGATTGCTGTTCCTGACTGACGGAGCCTGCAAGCGAGCGTGCTCTTGGTGGTGATAGCTGTTCGTGGAAATCGCGGGGGGAGATGAAGTGTTTCTCAACGATAGCGAGCGGCAGTGGCGAGAAGTTCTTTTTAGGGCTTTGCTTCAAAATAAAGTCACTGGACTCTTCTGGTATCGCTTCCCTCACAACGAGTGTGGACGCTGTTGTGGATGCTTATGTGACGATGGTCACTGCAGCGAGATCCACCAGAAGTCGTACAAATCTATGAAGGGCCCCCCACCTCTCCCACGCTATCTTCCGTTACGTCCATTGCGACCCACCATGACATCCCGCGACCGGCTCCTCCCAACCTACATGCCCTCGGCGCGTAATGAAGCGATTCCGACTCGTGAGATCCCGTAGTCCGATAGTGGGCGTCATTCTTTGGGTGTTTATCTGCAACATAGCAATTTTGCCGAAGGAATGTCTCACTATGACGAGGAGTTAGTCTCCAAATGCAAGGGCTCGGTCCCTTAGCCGCCTGGCAACCAGTCCACGGCTGGCTGTGACTGGCTGCGGCGATCGGATCCAGCTGAAACACATCAGGGTTCTTCAACATGTCAGAACGTGCTTGACACCAGCTATTCGATTGTGATCTCTAGCGAATCATATGCCTGCCGTAATCCTCAACTGCAAAGAAGAGGAATTCGAACAAACCATTGGTTCCATTTCACTGCCAACAATCAATGCGTTCAAGGATGTGAATGTACGAGAGGATGCAGGGTGCGTCAAACCCTGTCCCTGGGCTGAGAATATGTATACCTCAAAGAGTGTACCTCAAAGGACCTCCTACAGCCCACAGGGATAACAAATGTTAGCTCATGTACAGATTACAAGCCCTGCGGATCAGTATAAAGTTATACTACTTACCTTTAGGCTAAATTTTAGCTATAGTTAAGGTATATATACTTCTTTTATAACTATTAATCTAATAACTAGATAATGAATAAGGATCTATCTCTTTATTCCGCTGTGACGAGCCACAATAGAAAACTGCGGAACTTAACATTTGTTAGCCCTGTGGGCTGTACACCGGAAACCAGGGATGGCTCATGCGCCTTTACCCCAGTCTGCTAGAGGCCGATGCGGAGGTTCTGAGACATCATCAGGGGTCTTGGTTTATTCACCGTGAATGCTCACCGCTTCATACCTTGCGCACACCGATGGCAGGATAAGCCCCCGCTTGGCGTGCACAAGTTCGAACCGGCCAATTTTCCCACCTGTTGTGAATGCATATATCGCGCTCTAGATAATACAAAGACAAGTAGCGATCGTATGTTAACAAGTTGCCCAAAATCCCAAGCCACTATGTCTAAGATAAACTCGGTCGAGAACATCATCCAGGGATTCCTCAACGCCGCGGATTTCCAATAACCCCGCTCGACTCCAGACTTCCTTCTATGCTAATATGCGTGGTTGTCCAGCCATGCCGTATCTCCAGAACTCCAATCCACTAATGCCCGTTATGCAATCGGCTTCCGGTGTGCAGCCAACTTCCTTCTTCGCTTCGCAACCGTCTCGGGATCCCACGTTCCAGCAAACACATCCTCACATTCTTCTTCGTCGTCCGAATTGAAAACCACGTCATCTTCTGCATCACTTGACTCCGGCTGCTCGGCCACGATCGCCTCGTCGTCCTTGACGTCCTCCCAGCTCTTGTGGGTCACTACCTTTTCCGTCTCCAAGATAAATTTGCCAATCTTGTATTTTTGCGCGTGTTCCTTCGCATCCACGTACTTCCACCCCAGCTTGCTAAAACATGTCCCGCATGTAATGTCCGCCACGGTGTGCCAGCCTGTGACCAGCTGTCTGTCCTCGCTTCTTCCGACGCGGATGTTGAGCAGCGATTGCTCGGCCGGCTGAGGAGGCGGGGCAACGAGAAAGGCGCGGCCATAGCGCCCGGTGAAGCCCTTAGAGATTATCTGAGACGTCAAGGCGATGTCAGAAGAGCAGGTTGAGCAGCGTAGAGTGTTAGGAGCAACGCGCGAGAGTCGCGGGGTCTTGCTAGACTTAGTCAAGGGCCCATCGTTCGGGGGTGAGTTCGCGGGCGTCGTCGCAACAGATGAGGCGGGCGAGTCGCCGCCGTCTTCAGACGATGAGGTTGAGTGGCGACGTCGACTGAAAGGGAATTTGAAGCTCGGAAGTAGATACGATGTGAAAATCGGCTTGGTAGCCGAGATGCCACTTTCGCGAACCATCTCGGCGGTGCGCGAAATATCAGGGCTGTCTGCCAGCAGAGTTCAGGGTCCAAGAGAATCCTTTATCAACCAGGTCCAGGAGGGCGGCTGGTTATTTTTCTCTCGTTAGTGTCGCGGGTGGACCGGGAGGGATCGATATAGCGCAAACGGTGCGCGTCTAAGCGTCTTAAAAGACCTCACCTGAGCAGAGTCGACCCCGCAGAGCATTGAGTGTTTTCTCTCAAGTTCGTCGGCGCCGAGGAGGATTATGCTCTCAATGTGTACTACAAAGCGTAGCAAAGACGTCTTTGATAAGGAAATTTCATTCTACAAGTACTAATTTGGGGGACGAAGATGCAGAACTCCGTCTTACTCCGGATGATCAATGACAACGCGACCAAAGTCACTTGCGCACCTCAGCCGAGCCAGCGATCACCGGACTCTCTGTCACAAAGATAAAGCGGCGGGGGCCAAATCGCCAAGATAGCGGGGTTGGTGGGTCCAAATACAGTGGACCTGAACCCTTAACGCAGCCGAATGGCGATACCAAGAACGGCAATCCGTAGCTCTCATTTTCGGAAGTCTTGCGTATCACCACTTCCAATTTCTATACGTAGTTTAACATATTTTCTTGGGCCAGTTCAAGCCTTAGGCTCTTCCGCAACATAGTGCAGGTAGGCTCCCAGGAGCTTAATCCCCTCGATGTAGTTTCGCTTATCCAGCTTCTCGTTGATTGAGTGAGCGCCGTCCGTAGAGCTTCCCATGGGTAACAGCAAGACATTCTTGCCAGTAGCCTCCTCGAAAGTCAACGTAACCGGAATACTAAGATCATGTCAGTAACCAACGACATATGAACTCCAGACGAGGCAACTTACCTTCCACCTTCTCGCGTAAAGTCGGGCTCAACGCCCCAGACACGCTCCACAGCCTTGGCTGCTGCGCTAAAGTTCCAGTGCTTGGGCGATGCAACCCACCACTTGCCGGTGTGCTGTGCGTAAACCTTTAAGGTGTTCTTGCTCTTCAGCTTGGCAAATTGCTCCTCAACGTACTTGTATACGCACTGATTGGTCTTATCAATGTCCATGTCCGGCACAGTTCGGATGGAGAACTTTCCGATAACCTTAGCAGGAATGACAGTCTTTGCACCGGGAGCGGAGAAAGCACCCTCGACACCGTGTAGGGATAGCGAGGGGTAGCGCCATCGAGCCATCAAAGTGGGCTTCTTGTCTTCGAAAATGGTCGTCTTGCTGCCGAGAGACTCGTACAAGGTATCCATAGTGAAGGAGATACCTTCGTAAAGACCCTCTTCATCCTGAGTGACGGCCGCGACCTGCTCCATGATTCCAGGAATCTGAATCTTTCCATCAGTGTCGACCAACGACCCGAGGACTCTCACGAGATCTGTCATGGGCTCCTGGGCCGTGCCGCCAAACACGCCACTGTGAAGATCGGCACCGGGACCTGAAACCTCAACCGAGTAGTAGTTGCACCCACGAAGACCGTAGGTCAAGCAAGGCTTTTCTGTGCCAAGCCAGTAATTGTCAGAGATGCATACAGCCTCGGCATCAGCAAAGTACTTCTTAGCCTCCTCTTTGATTAAGTCGTCAAGTCCCTCAGAGCCATATTCCTCCATGCCCTCAAAGCACATAAGAAGGTTGACGGGGAAGTCCACTCCCGCCTTCTGGTGAGCCTCAATAGCGTTCAGCCATCCCAGAACAGGTCCCTTATCGTCGGTCGACCCGCGCCCGAACATGCGGCCCTTCTCGTCAACGGTGAGGTCGAAAGGCTCAGTCGCCCAACCGTCGCTCTTGTCAGCGGGTTGAACGTCGTAATGGCCATAAACGAGGATAGTTCGCTTGTTCTTGTCGTTACCGTACCGAGCGAGGACAACCGGAGGAAGATCGATATGCTCCTTGCCAGGCTGGGGACCTAAAGGGCGAAGCTCCACAGAAGCTCCAAGCTTCTCCAGCTCAGATCCTAGGAATTTTCCCATGCGGACAACATCTGGGCGGCGGGCTTCATCGGCCGAGATGGAAGGGATAGCAACAGCCTTTCGAAGACGCTCAATGAAGTCATCAGCAGAGTCGTCAACCTGCTTGAAGAAGCCGTCAAGTGAAGGAGCCATCTTTCTTGATTGATGCGATCTGATCGAGTCTGTGAGGTATGATCGAGAGGGAAATTGTTGCCTTCGAAATCGGACGGCGTTCGGTATAAAAGGTCTTCTGAAAATTGGACGCGGACAACACAGAGTTGCCCTGCTAAGGAACAAGGTGCGGGGCATCACGCCTTACCTGCTCTATCGGGTGGGCAATGATGCAGCAACAGCCGTGTGAGACTTACCATTTCCCTACGGCGGGGCGGCGTCCGTGGAAGAAGGCGGTTAAAGGCGGCAACCAATAAAGCCAATCCGAGTGGTGATTAGTCACAAATAACTGGATGTCCGTGCCGAAGAAGCTGACGAAAGCTGAGCTTCAGGTCTCCGGTCACTGCTCTCCAAGGGAGCTACCTACTTTACATAAGGCCCTTCGGAAAATCGCTAAATAGATTTTCCGAGACCTCCTCAGGCAGCTACCGCCCCCATCTTTCCCCCTCAGGCAGCCTTAGTCATTAGTCACCAGGCCAAGAGCCTTTCTTCCCCTGGTAAGGGTCTTCGCAATCCTCTCCAGTCATCAACCTTTCATCATCGCCTTCTTTACACCATTCTCCTTGCCATCGCCAAGCCGACAGTTCCGTCGCGCAAGAGATTTGACGAGTTGGGTTTTCTTTCTCTCTCTACGTTCTTCCAAGGCTTTGCTTCCACGTCCTTTATCGACCAGCCCCTGCCTTTGTTCTTCTCTCCGACGAGCGATTTCACGATCGATTCCAGTCGCAGCGAGCAACGAATAGCGCTATATCACTCCACGAGCTCGCTTTTCGCATCTTCGCGTGTTGCTAGTCACGCTCAAGAAGGTGCATTTTGGAACATTGGCTAACGCAGAAACTGGTGGCACTGTGGTATTGTCAAACTTGGTGACTGGGAAGTGAGGTGGAGCTCAGGGTTGTTTTTCCTTTTGGCTTTGGGCCAGCTGTACTCCTTATTCATTACGACGATTGACCCTATTGCCACTATTGTTCCTCCAAGTACAATCAGAATTGATTATTTCCGTTCATCTGAGAGTTGAAAGGGGCACACGAGTGCAAGAAAGAAACCAAAGAACAAAAGTTCCCTCAAACACAAAAAATCCTTACTCACTTAGTGTCTTGTGCGATCGAAACAACTCGCCAACTTCGCAAATCCGCTTCTTCGGGTATAAAACTTCGACATCTTTGTATCAAACTTTAGTGCTGCTCGTCCCTTGTAGGAAGGAGTCCGCAGCCAACAGTTACTATGACCTCATCAGTCTTTTTCAAGTTCAAGTCTCAGAAGGAGCCGACTCGGGTGGAGTTTGACGGTACAGGTATTTCAGTTTTTGAGCTGAAGCGTGATATCATCAACAAGAGCGGCCTGGGTGACGGGACTGATTTCGACCTTTTTATATATACCGACGACGGCAGTGAAGGTAAGATAGCATTACAACTTGTGGATAAGACCGTTATTGACCTTGATGCAGAGTACGACGATGACACAACCATCATCCCCAGATCAACGACAGTTGTCGCGCGGCGCCAACCTGCGCTCAAGCCCGGTGCTGGCCGTGCTGCTCGTTATGTCTCTGGCAAGATGCCGGTGGCAGCCAAGAACGCCGGGCGTAAAGAACAGGCAGCGAAGGCATCGTCTTCGAAACCCAGTTCTGATGCAATCAGCCAAATGAACAACGCGATGACGGAGGAAGAGAAGATGGCCGCCATGTTCGCGGCACAGACTGAGCAGTGGTCTGCGCAGCAAGAAGAGTTGTCCCAGTAAGTCAAGACGTAGTCCGGCGAGAATGAAGAATTGCTAACTTTTTCATTAGTCAAACCCCAGTATTCAAGGCCGGAGCCAAGAGGCCGGCAAACGTACCCGATCATGACCCTCCAAATGGATACATCTGCTATCGATGCGGTAACAAGGGTCACTGGATCCAGTTGTGTCCTACGAATGATGATCCTGAGTTTGACAACCGTCCTCGCGTAAAAAGAACCACGGGGATTCCACGCTCTTTTCTGCAAAAGGTCGACAAATCAGTTGTCCTAGCCCAGACTGAGGGTGATGAATCCAAGCGTCCTTCTGGTATCATGGTCAACGCTGAAGGTGACTTTGTCATTGCCGAGCCAGACAAGGCTTCTTGGGAACAATTCCAGGCTAAAGCCAACACATCTTCCACCACCAAAGCCGCCTCGGCAGAAGATAAGGAGGTGCGCGAAAAGGGCTTAGAGTGCTCCTTTGACAAGAAGATGTTCGTAGATCCAATGAAGACCCCGTGCTGCAAGAACACATATTGCAATGATTGCATCACCGATGCTCTCATTCAAAGCGACTTTACCTGTCCTACATGTCAGACGGAACCTGTACTTCTGGATGACCTTCAACCGGATGAGGAGGCAGCAAAGAAGATTCAGGAATACCTCAAGGAAAAGGAGAGCACAAAAAGCCCTCCGGCATCACCGAAAGCTGAAGGAGAGAAGACGATTGATCAGAAGGACCAGGAGTCCAAAGTTGAGCCGGAAGTAAAGTCTGATGAGAAAACAGAAACAGAAACCGCCGTAGCTCCAAGGGCTGTTGAAACCAAGGAGAAGTCAAAATCGCCAACACCTCACTCAGCATCAGCAATTTCACCACCCACTGGTCCGAGAAGCCTCGCCAGCACATCTTCAGATGGAAAGGAGACCGCGAAGCCTGAAGCCTCGAATTTCAAGAAGCGACCAGCTGATGAACTCATGGAGAACCCAAAGATTCCCAAAGGCCCCAGAGCTATGCAAAACCAACAAGCTCAGAATATGATGCCCAGCATGATGACCGGTATGCCAGGAATGCCTAACATGGACATGAACATGATGTACAACATGAGTATGATGCCCAACATGATGGGTATGGGCAACATGAACATGGGCATGGGCATGGGCATGGGCATGCCGATGATGGGTATGCCTCCAATGATGGGCATGCCCAACTACGGCATGAACGGTGGATACGGAGGAGGTATGAACGGTTGGGATATGAGCGGTATGGGTGGTATGAACGGTCTGGGCGGCATGGGCGGCATGAATGGCATGAATGGCATGAACGGTGGAAACATGGGTATGAATGGGGATATGAACGGAAACATGAATGGGGGGATAAATAACTTTCAGAACCGCCCCAACTTCTCACAACCCGGCAACGACGATGACGCCTACTTCCGAAAGCCAGTGAACCCACACCGACATCAAAACAAGAATCGAAGAGTCCGACCGAGCGACTACCGTGAGTTGAACAATTAAACGGTGTGGTTTGCCACTTCACACAACAATGTCGACAGAAGCTTACTTCATCCGCTGGTCCTCTTCTTCTTAGCCTTACTCTATAGCCTCTTTCTGGATTGGGAGTTTTAAGGGCGTTGCTGCATTTACTTGGCTGGTTTACAGGAATGGCGTCAAGGATGGCTGGTTCGGATTTCAAGGGTCTTTTCGTTATTCAGGGCATCCGGGATGGATTTCCTATCATAGCTCTACGGTAGTCATCCAGAATGGGTGAAGATAGGTCCCTCATATAGAAGACAAATCCAACACAAATTCAAAATGCTTCGGGTATTCGTTTATTTCTTGCTGTGGCTGTATCAATCATAACCGCACTAGTCTCCTCAACTCCAGGACACCAACACTCCCTCTCAGACCGTCGTTTTCCCAGACTCACTGCGACTCTACGGCGCTTTAATCTAATTAGCTTCATCCTCCCACCATCCCCATTCCTTGCCAAGCTCCTCAATATTATCATTCTCTAGTCCTGAATCTTCCTTTTGTTCATCACTGATTTCTCCATCGCTACTACTATCATCGTGATCCTCATTATTGTCATTGGATTCCGTGTCTTCACCAGACTCGTGGTAGCTCTGGTCCGAGTCTCCAGTGTCTTCATCCACGAATTTTTCTGCCATCTCTCTTGTCTCCGATGCCTCATCGGCTTCGTTATCCTCGTTTTCAGAACTAATCTCTCCACCCTGATCACTTTCATCGAATATCGTATAATTTAATCTTCGCCTTGCTGATGTTCGAGTTGACTATCAAAGCATACGTCAGCCCCCTCCGTTTAACTTAAAGGGTGAAACTTACTGCTTTTCTGATTGAGTTATGCCTTGAAGATTTTTCTGCTGTTCGCTTGATATCTTGGATGGCATCTTCGGTGGCTATATTTTTCGGAACTTCAGCATCTTTCCAGAATCTCTCCTCTGCTGTCTGATCCCATTACCTGTCTCGGGTAGCGATATTAGCTTCCGCAAGTCGCTTCAATTCCGCCATAGACTTGAAACCGAGAACAGAAACAATTCTTGGTTCAGGGGGCGGCATTGTAATCGTTAAGGCGCAGAGAAATCGGAGTATTAGGACTGGGTGAGAAAAGAAGGTAATAGCTTGAATTTGTAACACGCGATTGAAAATTCGAGATTGAAGAGCGAAGCTACGAGATACTTGAAAATGACATTAACATGCAGGCGTG
>JAMYIC010000281.1:0-15006 GCA_024112705.1 Microcera coccophila | reverse complement strand
CGGGGGGATTGCATCTAACGAGTTCGATACCAACAAGGCAGGGCTAGATGGAGTCAGATGATACGGATGCATCTAAGGGGAGACTCTCGAAGTGACGGAGAAGAGGGGGCTGCATGTGGAATGGGAAGATAGCCAGTGGCCCGTGTATCGGGCGGATAGGTAGCGGTATAACGTGTTATTCGCACCCAATAAGCCATGGGTTGTTCCTCGTGTGTTCTGTTTGTGATATCTCTACATGATCGCGTGCGTTGCCCAACGCTTACGCGGGGGCCAAGGGTCCCTGTGAGGACACTCGATCGAGGAGAAGATAGCTTGTCATACCTCGAGGAATTGTTTACTTTTCTCGCTCAATGTTGTTTTCCCAGCAAAGTACGTGGATCTGTTTATTTTGCAGATCTATCGATGGCCGTAAAAATGGGCCTGGCCAACACGGAGGCCCACGCATGGCAAATCTAGGCCACGACCCATTTTTTAATAGCTTTGCTGCCAAATATATCCCGTGTTCCTTGCAGCACCATAGATGAGCGGCTCAGAATGACTTACAGGTCGGAGGACGAGCCGTGTTCATCAGGATCGCCACCTCCTGAAGAGGGACCCGGAGAGATGATGATTCCGCAAAAAGAGGACCCTTTGATATTCACCGAAATCACGAAGTGAGGGGTTTGCGGTGACGCCGGCAGAGGAACTGGTCATTTGCATGAAGAGGATGATAGGATGGTCCACAAGGTCGGTTTTTGGGCCGCTGTTGAGAGTATCTACCCGCTCTGAGGCTCTCCTCTCAGCGACTGGATGTTGCTGGGCTCTGTTTCCTCATGCTGCACAGCTCGTCACTTGAACCGTCGACGTCGCACGTCTCCCTCATGGCTTCGCGCGGCACCTCTCGTTTCCCTATCTCATCTGCTCGATTGCTTGCTGGCAACAACTGGGTAAAAGCAGCGCTGACCTCCAGACCCAGCACCCCGGTCACGCTAAATTGGCTAAGGAGCTCGTAAGCGCCGGCTCATAATGATGCGGCATGCCATTGGTTGGAGCCATCGAAACAATCACCCACCCTGGCGGATCCGCGGATGTGATTGGCGGGGTGCTAAGCGCCCTGATGTGGGCAAGATTGAAAGGCAACATGCAGAAGCGTAGTTTTTCTTCATCAATTGTGATGCTGTTCGTTGAATGTAGCCTCCGTCTTCACATATGCGACGCAGCTAACGTGAAGGATACAGCGCTAGCTGTTGACGCGGAATTGGTGCGTGAACTTTCGGTATCTGGGCTGGAAACAAGATTGTCGAGGGCTTGTTGGCGAGCCCCAGTGTCGATGTATTTGACGAGAAATAACCCTGGTTTTGCAAACCGATCGGGTATCAAGCTCGTTCTCCGAGTGGACGAAATCCCCTAACTTTTCCTCTTCTTCTGTTCTTCTCGAACAATTCGCATCCTTTGTCCAGACGAACCGGACTGCGCCCGGACCCGACTAGGATCACAAGCCCCCTCGTGCTCTATCCCCGTCCCTAAGCCACCAGCAAATAGAGCGCCAGTGACCAGAACTATATTGGTGGTGCTGTGACAGCCCTGGGCATCACACCCTCTGACCCGCCCTTGCCCTATTGGCTCCTCAGTTGAGATGTTCCACGCCGCATCTCCCGCCAGTCTGAAACAAGGAGCTCTAATTGAGAGATTGAAACTGGTTTCAACCGATTGTCTCACTCCTGTAAGCGGATGGGACACTGCCCTGGCAGACTCTTAGTTAGCGTTCAAGTTTCTATATTTGGATGTCTCTTGAACTTGATTAGCTCTTGAAACTTCAAGGCCCCTGCATTTGGCATACCTCCAGCGTTTGAGGTCCCAATGGTGAGCTGCGAGATCACAGCATGCAAGGCAATGTGCGATAGAAACATCCTCGCCGAGGTGTCAGTTCCGACCCACCACATGTGACTCTTATGCCTGGGCAAGACAGATGCGTCGCCTCCACTTTGATTGCGAATACTGCAGTTTGCGGTCAATCCGCTTCCCTCACTTCTTTGGCTACCGCATTGCACAGCGCAACCTTGACTCCTGCCCCCGTAAGGACATGGATCCAGAGTCTCTGCGTGTCACTCAGTCGGTCGTTCACACTTTTGACTTCCGCAAACATGACTTCTCCTTTTGCCCTCCCAGGCTCGTGGGGTGTCCCCAGGTTGTCGCTGTGGACACGCCAGAGAATGAGATCCGGAATTCCTCCACCTCGCTGCCTGTACTCCTGTGCCATGACTTTGCAGACGGACGCCAAGGCCGCACTTTCAAAACACCCCACCAATTCGACCAAGTCCTGAAGCTCAAAGTCCCAGTTCAGTCCTACTACGCTAGTTTTCCGTTCGCTTTCCCGGTCCCAAACTTCACGCACCAGTCGTTCGCCTTCCCCATTGGAAATCTCTACAAGGCGGTGATTAATTTCTGAAGCCCGGACAGGATAGAAGGCATCCGTATGCAGGTCCAGAGGACAAGTCTGATACGCCGTTTGGAAGACGTTTGGGATATATAGAAAGAGAATGTCGTAGAAAAGGTATGCAAAGAGCGTACGGATGATACCACCTTCAGCGTGGTATCCTTTCCACCCTTGGGAGCGGTAGTGACTCAAGCACATCGCTTCAACGCTGCACTCACCGTCAGTATCCAACTCATCGACCCAGATAGTCTTAGTCGAAGGTTGTCTACCAGGCTTGATTAGCAAACCACGTTTGATTTGAATTCCTTCTACCGTATGCTCGATCGGTTTTGCTAAGCCAACATGACCAAAGTCATGCTGTAAGCGACGTGGGATACGTAGTTTCTTCTCGAGCTTGACCAAACGTTTCTGAAGATCATAGTGGAAGATGAGGTGGCAGTTGGGATCCTGAAGACCAGTCTCGCAGGTATCCGCTGCTACCTTCATCCAATGCTTCTTCCGCCGTTCAGGATCGGGTGACGGGATGTTAGGGTGGTAGGTGTGCAAGTAGTGCTCCTCGAGAAGAGCTTTGCGTTGATACCACCCACCTCTTCTGGCCACATGAAACAGCCGTTGATCGAGAAGGCGCGTAAGCAGATCATGTTCCTTGTCGTGCTCCTTGAGTCTACCGAACACAGCAGCAGCTTTGTGGATGATTCTTGTGTATGAGTGAGCTGGGGTAAACCGTCTTAGATAGGCGCCTTCGCCCATTTCGTACACAATCTGCTCCTTGCGCCTTTCCTCTTCCACAAGCATCTTCCATCTATCGTATATTTTCTCGAATATGTCGATTATCTTTTTGAAACCCTCTTGACCTGTTGGGCCATTGAATTCCATGATATTATCAACATCAGCTTCCATGCGAATGGCAGCCTCGAACTCTAGCAGGTGGGTTCTCGATAGGAAGATCGTGGAATTCCGACATACAACGTATTCTGGAAAATTTCGTCGTGCAATTTTGGCGAGGATAATTGTGGTGAGCGACTTCTCTGTCCATTCGGTTGACCGATAAAATACCAAATGAACACGCTCGAAGAGCTTGAAAGTGAGTAGAGATACCCGGACACATGGCCCAAGGATATCGAGAATCTTTGTCACGAAGTGCTGCGTGCGATTGGAGTTCTCCCTTCGCAGAACGGCTTTTTTCTCCGGCGTTGACTCTCCTGGATCCTCCGAAGTAGCTGAGCCACGACTGTTGTGTCGACTCAGTCCCATCGCCATTAATCCTGCCTGTTGTTGGCTCATTCGAGTCAGTGACTTGACCATTTCAGCCTTGTTTCGCCCCTGGACCTTGGCTTCTTTGCTCAAAGCTTTCAGCTCATCAAGACTCAAGAGAGAGGCAGCTTCCTCTACAGAGTCGATACAATCTTCTGATGCATCAGTAAAGACAAACGTCTTTCCAAGGTCAGCATCTTCTAGTTCAATACCTTTTACTGGGGTTTCCGCGAGTGGTGATGATCGGTCGGGGAGACCCCGGGCTTCTTGAAGAGTCTTGATCGCAGACTCCAGATCCATGATATCGTTGTGATACCCTAGTCGACTGTGCCGATGCCACCAGGCAGTCTTTCGGAGGAACAAGCGGACATATCTATTTCAAATGAATAAAAGGCCAGGTCATATGATACTGGAATCAGCATACAGATATTGGGCTTCATAATCCAATTTCCTCCATTGGCAGAAAACTTCTATCTCTTTCTCGTCGAACAAGTGCGACTCCTCTTCCAGAACCGTATCTAGAGCAAGGTTGAAAGCGTCCACATAGATGGAGCTTCGGCCCTTGGTCCACGCAGGATCGGGTTTCTCGGTCGTTCCAGGGTCAGAGGTACTGATTTGAGACGTCTTCAAAGCTTCATACTCTTCAATCGCTTTCTTGTCTGCCTGAGTCTGGGGCAGAGCGCTTTCGAACTCGGTCAGTGCTTGGCCGTCAGGGCCTTTTTGCTTATAGCCATCGTCATCGTTAGGAACCGGCCATGTTGCTAACTCAAAGGCTTCATCCTTTTCAAAAGAAGACTTTGCTGACTGACTGGGTTCTGCATCTTCGTTCACTTCCTGCTTGACTCGCTTCGGTGGCCTATCGTGATCTTGTTCATCAGGACTTTGTAATCTGAGCCGGTTAACTTCACCCTGGGGCTTTGGAAGTCGTTTGACGAATGCATCCATCTTGTACCCCAAAATCTTCTTCCATGGCGTGGACGAAAGAACAGGAGGCTCAAGAATCACCACATGATCGACGTCGGAGACAAGGCAAGGAAGAACGCGAAACGAGCCAGGCAGACGTTCAGGGGGGAGACGCAATAAAACACGAAATCAGCTGACCGCGTGCTGGACATTGAGCTGCCCAACCCGAGATTCACCCGGCGCGACTCGACCTTCACAGCTGTTGGGCCTTTGGCTGTTGGCCGACGGATAAGTTCAAAATATTCAATCCGGCAGCCTGACGAACTTTTAACAGTCGCTATCATATCTATGATCAAGATGGCGGACGAAGCACCCACATCTCGACCAACCCTAGATGTTCCCCAAATCATTCCAAGCTTTGAGCCGGCAGTGAACGGCCTACCAGCCCACCCCGCGCAAACGGAAGTAACACAAAGAGATATCTTGATGTCCGATGCTCCTGTAGAGCAAGCTGCAGTATGTGATTGTTCCTCTTGCGTTTGAGAAAGACATTCTATCTTTATTTTGTCTTCCTTCTGGGGATCCAGCTTTCCTTCGCCCACAACCCACCCCATCTCACGTTTACCTGAGACCTCACGAAGACCAGAATTGCTAACCTGATGACAAAGTCCTCTCCGGCGCCGGTTGCTCACGCGCCCAGTCCCGTACCTGCTCGAACTGGAACACCAGCACATGGCTCTAGAGCCGCATCTGCGCATCCAGACCCTGGTTTCAATATGCCAGCGGAAGCTCGTCCACATGGTGATGAGACGCGAAGGTACCTGAATACCAAAGTAACAGGCGTGTTACTTGAAGGCATGAAACAATTGGCCAAGGACAAGTGAGTGCTTCTGCTAGTCCCTTGATAAGTTGCTGACCATATGCTAGGCCAAGTGAACCATTGAGAGTGCTTGGGGAGTACTTAATGCAAAGATCAAAGGAATTGGAGGGCACAAATTGAGGCGAACGATGGACGGAGGGTTCCGAATTTCATGCCATAGAGCCATGTTATACGACTGCATTTGGGAATTAAAAGTAGTAAATCAACCGATCAAGGATGTTAAATCGCATTTATAGTTTCAGCGATCAATTGTCTTCTATTTGAGCATTCGACTACGCTTGATGTCTTTTCAGACAGGGCACACAAGCAGCGTGGCTCTAAATGCGTTTTCCATATTTGTCCCCCAACTCCATGACCAGGGAAGCCATCACATCCATTCAAAGCGACCAGTGGTGGATGTCTCCACTTTATGCAACGATCGTGCTGGCAGTAGCCGACTCGTACTTCCAGGTGGGGGGCAGAACACCAACGGACTTGTAGTAGCGAGCCAGACGGTGGATTCGGGACTCGATGAGAATGAGACGGAACTTAGAGTCCTTGTCTTTGCGGTTGCGCTCAAGGTGTTTGCGGACGGCAACAGCCTGTGATGATATATGATTAACTGCTGAGCGTAGGATTTCTTTGACATGGCAATAAGACGCACCTTCTTGATGAGCATGTACAGATCTTCGGGAAGCTCGGGAGCAAGGCCTGGAAAGTCACTCTGTCAGTCATGACCGCACAGAGGCACAGGAGAACACGTCTCCATCAAGATGTATATCCACCGCCACATCTATAGCTATTCAGGGTACCGTACCGTTCGACTTGAGGATTCGCAGGATTCGGTTACCTGGAATATCAAGTCAGCAATGCGGATGAATTTGGCTCATCTGAGTTCAACTCACCAGTTACAACCTTGACCTGGGCAATGCCGTGCGAGTCTCGAAGGATAACACCAATCTGAGAGGGAGTGGCGCCCTTCCTGGCGAGCTTGGAGATCTGCTCAACGACCTGGTCGGGGGTGGTCTTGAGCCATGCGGGGGCGGTACGCGAGTAGGGGATCGCGGAGGACGAAATGCCCTTTCCCTTACTGTGAAGTCTACCCATGTTGTCGGTTTGGTGGTGGTGATGCTGAAGAAGAGAAGCTGGCGGCGCTCGATCGTTTAGTTCAATGTTCAAAGTCCGAGAGAGTTTGTGTGGAGCGGTAAATTTTTCGCTTAGTTAGGGCAGGGGCGAGGAAAGCCGCTGGCTGAGAGCCTGGGCATGGTGGGGTGATATCACGTGAAGAGACCAAACGCGGCTCCAGCTAGTATCGCGTTTTTCCATCAATGGGCCAACTTTTTCTTTCATCATCCAGCCTTTACGCATTCATCGTCTTGATTCTTACAGGACGAGCAGTCGATTGCAAAGTAATGTCTATCTCAATGGTAAGTTGAATATGTCTTGTATACTCTCTCTCCTAGTCGACCTTTGCGTGATGATACAGCACATTTACTTTTTTTCTGGTACCTCTTATGTTAGAGCCTTAGGGCTCAATGAATGTAACGGACTTCTGATATTCGGTCACATTCTGGCATCTCGTCTACATCAATATGGTTGAGCATTTGCTAACGATGTCATAGTCTCTCGCTTTTGAGATCATTTTAGATAGCATTCACAGCATGCGACGATCGCAACTCATGTAAGATATGAGCTCTGGTCCCCTGCGAAATCCCTTAAGGTAGTCTCGATCGGCAATGATGGCCGAACCTCCTAGAACTTAAATCTCCATTTCGTGTCACTGTTTTACATTGTGAATGAATTTCATTATACACCAGTAGCAAAGACTCCCGTCCGACAACATGCATAACCAACCTCCCCATCCAGTCCGCTGTGGACCATCCATTCAATTGTGTCAAACCTTGATCGAAATCTTCATACCCCTACCAAGCCCCGACATCGAAGTTTTCCTGGGCACTACGTTAGAGTCAATGTACTGTAGATTACGGCTTTGATTCTCACCTCGGGGAAATAAGTCGTGACGACAGTTCTATCTGCAAACTTTCGACCTGCGAGTGCTTTGAGGGCTTTCGCTGTTGACTCTGCTGTATCGAACTTGACAAAGATCTTGCCAACGCCGGCTGATTGTCTGCTGCCACCAGCAGGCCTGGGGATCTTCAGGTCCAGGACGACGCCGAATTTGCTGCACTCCTCTCGAACGTCTTCGCAGATTTCTACAATACGTGGTTAGTAAGGGGTTGAGAAGAACTCAAGAAAATAGACAGAAACGTACCCTCGTAGTCCTCACCGTCTAGCAATTCCTCGGCTGTAACCATGTTGAGGAGTTGAAGCACACGGCTTGCCTCAGCATCATTAGCGGTCTGAGAAGCCAGCCCGCTGATGGCAGCGATACCCACGTCGAAATTAGCGACTTGGGTAGGGCCAATGCTGGCTTTGACCACCTTGAGCTTTTTCCCTCCAACATCCATGCCATTAAGAGTATCAAGGGCAGGTTGGTTAGCGGTAGAGGGATCCTGGTATTCGGCGAATGCAATGCCCTTATAAGTTAATAACTAAATCTGAACCTGAAAGCAAGATACCACTCACTCTGGATTCATCCGTCCCACGATCCTTAACCAGCACAAAGGCCTTAGGCTTACCAAAGGCCGCCAGTAATTCGATCACCTGGTCCTCAGTCAAGAAGGTTGGGATGTTGGTGATGCTGAGCTTGTTGATAGTGTCTGGGACGATGTTGGAGACAACGTCAGGGTCAAAGGAAACCTCCTCGGTCACTGCCGGTACAACGTAGTCCCTGGGTCGGCGGATCTCAAGGCCACTGGATGCTCCGTTTGCTGCGCCGTTCGTGGCATCATCTGCCTCCATTGAAGTGCCATCCAAAGCCAGAGCCACTGTCGCATCCGCGGCGGTCTTGAATTCCAGAACTGCAAATGACCGATCGTTTGAGAATTGGCAAAGAACGCAGGGATCTGTACTCTCAATGACGTTTAATCCATTCAGCTGGAGGTTGAAGTAGGATAACAAGCTGTCTTCGGTTGTGCCAGATGGGATTTTGGAAACGAGAAGCCGTTTCGATTGACGCGAGTTGCTGGCCTTGAGTCCGGCGCTGGTAACCTGGCCACCAGGTTGGTTCATGAACGCTTGCAACTTGCTAGGATCCATAGGCTGTTGCCTAGGAGCGCCTGGCAAAGGGAACATCCCGGACAGCTTTGCTTGCTCAGCTGTGACGTTGTCGTAACCAGGAGGTTTCATATCCCACTGCGTCAATCGGCGCTTGCGCTCAAGAATTGGGATGACGCTGGTCAAATCTGGTGTAGGCTCTCGCTTCTTAGGCGGAGGTGTCGCGCTACGTCGGTTCTCATTTCTCCCAAACCCTCCATCATCTCCGCGACGGTCTCGTCCTCCACGTCGGCGATCATCAAATGGGTCGCGGTCTCGGCGGTTGGGTCTCTCGTCGTTGTCGCGGCGGGCATCGCGTCGGGAAGAACCTCGATCACGGTCCCATTCGCGATCGCCTCTCCTATCGCGGCCCGAGTACCTGTCTTCGCGCTCTCGGTCCCGATGGTTTCGGCTTGAAGAGTACGCATCGACATCGCCTTCGCCGCGTCGGTGGCTTCGATGATCCGGCGATCGAGAGCGCCTGCGATCACGGTCTCCTCTATGTCTGTCGCGGCGGTCTTCACGATCATTTCTCGAAGTCTACTATTAAGTTAGGATGGTTCTGTCTTGAACACGATTTGTTCACGTACCGGATAATCTCGACCCCTTCTCCCGCCATCTTCTCAGAGAGTGATTAGCCAAGGTCACATCAGAAAGCATTCGAGAGGCTTTCGTTGAACCTACCTCGTGAAGAGTAAGTGTCGCCGTTCATGTTGCGGCTGTAGGGGCGAGATTCCAGAGCAAGTTCTAGTCCCTTGGATTGATGATTCTGCAAAAGCGAGCCAACCCGTTGATTAGAATGCCTGGAAGTTCGTTCAGACAAATATAGGCTTGCGCGAGGCTGGAGCTTTTTTCGCCCGTCTCCACTAGTTAGCTTTGGGACTAGTGCATTTGGGGTGGGACAGGGCTCGCGACTGGCAAGCGCAGCCGCGTTTGGTTCAGGGGCGAGAACGGCGCTTCAAATGACGACGATATCAAAAACTTAGTTATGCGAGCATACGGTTGAGAATTCCCCTCCTCCAACCCATGCTTGTCTTGTGACGAAAAACGATGACTTCTATGCGGGTTAATGACTGGCGGAAGTTGCCGGTGAGCTCAGCGGAGCTCAGTATCAACACAATCCTTCGATGCGGACAATCATTTCGATGGCGAAATATCAATGATGAATGGTTGTTTATTCGATCACCTATTTCTCGGAATCCATCACTGATAGACCGCAGGATATGTACTTTACATGGACGGGTTTTGTCTCTAAAGCAAGACTCAGATTATCTTCACTACAGGGTTACTTGGCCTGGGAAGCCCCCGTCGCCTCTCACGCCTCTACAGTCATCTACAGACGATTCATTGTCAAATGATGATACTGAAGCGCTTCTACGCCACTATTTTAGCCTGAACGTAGATTTGGGCAGCCTTTATGGACAATGGTCAAAAGCTGACCCAAACTTCCGCAAGAGAGCACCGGGGTTCACGGGCGTTCGCATGCTCAGTCAAGACTCTTGGGAGGCTTTAATTTGTTTCATCTGTAGTAGCAATAATAACATCGCGAGAATATCGCAAATGGTATGTGAAGACCTGTCTTAAGGAAGCCTCGGGCTAATTCATTCAGGCACACAAGTTATGCAAGCATTATGGATTGTTCATCGCTCATATCGGGGATGAAGCCCTCCATGATTTTCCAACTCCAGACGCCCTGACCGGAGATCAAGTAGAATCGCATCTTCGAGAATTAGGATTTGGATACCGCGCTAAGTACATCGCTGAGACAGCAAGAATAGTTGCTCAGGAAAAGCCAAGCAACTGGTTAGAGAGTTTACGGAACCCCGAGAACCCGGGTTTCAATACAATTGAGGTCTCCAAGGAACAACATGCGACATATAAGGAGGCTCACGAACAACTCCTCACTCTGAAGGGAGTCGGTCCAAAAGTTGCAGATTGTGTCTGCTTAATGGGGCTGGGGTGGGGTGAATCAGTCCCAGTGGATACGCACGTCTGGCAGATTGCGCAACGAGACTACAAATTCGGAAAGACCAAGACCAAGACTTTCAACAAAGCGATGTACGATGCCGTCGGAGACCATTTTAGGTCGCTCTGGGGAAGTTATGCGGGATGGGCGCACTCGGTCCTTTTCACTGCCGATTTAAGAGAGTTTGCGGTCAAGCAGGTCAAGACCGAGAAGTCCACAATCGTCAAAGTGAAGAAAGACACAGTTGAGGAGAAAGAGATGGGTTCGAAAGGGAAGCGGAAGGTCGTAATTAAGACTGAAACTAAGTCAGAGGTCAAGATCGAAGATACGCAGGATGGACCAATTATAGAAGTAGTGAGGAGATCGAAGAGGATACGGACTCAAGGATAAGTTGTGCTAGATTCCTAAGCGGAAGGCCATCACAATTAAGAAGAGTTCATGTCCTTGGCTCTTTTCTCGACTCTGAAGTTGGTAAAGCGCCAAGCTGTCCACTTATCAAATTTGTGAAAGAGTCTGGACCGAGGAGATGCACGTGGAGGGCCATGCATAAAACAGGCGCGAAGAAATGACGGTTAAAGTTCGGCCTGACGCGAAGATCGTCCAGGAGACTTTTTGCCTCCCCAAAGCTTGGGCAAGGACTTCACTTTGCGACCAGCCTCATCGACAGCATCTCCCCATGCGCAACAACAACGCTGGGACCGTGCCTTGTACTCTGGAACCGGGATGAAGTTGGGAATGCGCTAATTCAAGATGTCTGACGCGGATTTCGAGACAATTAAGAAGCTCCAGCAGGAGCGAAATGCTGCCGCAGCCGCGAAGAAAGGCTCGCGCACGTTCGATGCTTCTAGCCAACGAACCGACTCTACAAAGCAGAAGCTCACCGACAGCGCCGACAATGATCTTTACGATCACAATGATGTTGAAAAATTCGCCGGCTACCATACCTCTCTTCCGATGGGAAACGAGGATGACGAGATGGGGGATACCGATAACACGCGCCGGCTAGTCGGACAGTATACTGCGTCGCGCGACATGATCGATGAGTTTTCCCGGGGCAACGGCGTTGAAGAAGACGACATATTAGCAGGGCGGGGAGAGAAGAGTGGTCGAATTACAGATCGCGAGACCGACTACCAGAAGCGGCGCTTCAATCGTGCTCTTACCCCGACCAGGGCTGATCCCTTTGCAAACGGCGGCAAGACAGGCGCGGACGAGAATGGCGCCAGCTACCGGGAGATTATGGAGAGCCGGGAACTCGAGCGTGAGGAAGAACGTGTCCGACAGGCCATCCAAGCGAAGCAAAATGAACAACTAAACGGGGGGGACGCAAACCCAACACTTAAGGATGGAGAGCAGGATGACGCCGAGGCTGCTGTTGCCAGCAAAAAACGCAAAAAGAGATGGGACGTTTCCTCGACTCCCGCTGAAGAAGAATCAAAGACAGAGGTAGATGATGCGGCTAAACCTAAGCGATCGCGATGGGATCAAGCACCATCCATTGCTGGCTTAGGTGCAGATGCTCCAAAGAAGCGATCTCGTTGGGATCAGGCTCCATCGGCTACACCAATGGGCAACTCAGGACTCGCTACTCCAATGCACCAACCCGCTGCCCCCACCATACCCACGGCCTTCGGAACTGACATCTCTGGCCGCAACTTTGCCTTGAGCGATGAAGAACTCGACATGCTTCTTCCCGGCGAGAACGAAGGATACAGAGTCCTCCAGCCCCCTCCAGGATATGAGCCAGTCCGCGCCCCGGCCCATAAGCTCATGGCAACCCCAGCCGCCCAGGCAGGGTTCATGATGCAGGATCCCGATCAGGTACGACTTGGAGGAAAGCCAATGCCTGCCGAGATTACTGGAGTTGGTGATTTGCAGTTCTTCAAACCCGAAGATATGGCATACTTTGGAAAGCTTACTGATGGTTCCGACGAGAATGCTCTGACGGTCGATGAACTCAAAGAGAGAAAGATCATGAGATTGTTGCTCAAGATCAAGAATGGCACGCCGCCTATGCGAAAGACTGCTCTTCGACAGATTACCGACAACGCTAGACAATTTGGTGCTGGGCCGCTGTTCGACCAAATTCTCCCTCTGCTCATGGAGAAGACTCTTGAAGACCAGGAACGTCATTTATTGGTCAAGGTCATCGACAGAATTCTATACAAGCTCGATGACCTTGTGCGCCCTTATGTCCACAAGATTCTTGTGGTCATCGAACCTCTTCTCATCGATCAAGATTACTACGCGAGAGTAGAGGGTCGCGAGATTATCTCCAATCTTAGCAAAGCGGCCGGCCTTGCGACAATGATTAGCACGATGAGACCTGATATTGACCATGTGGATGAATATGTTCGAAACACGACTGCAAGAGCGTTTGCTGTCGTTGCGTCGGCTCTTGGCATTCCAGCTCTGCTGCCGTTCTTGAGGGCCGTTTGCCGAAGCAAGAAGTCATGGCAAGCTCGCCATACAGGTGTCAAGATTGTGCAGCAAATTCCCATTCTCATGGGCTGTGCTGTTCTACCACATTTAAAAGGCTTAGTCGAGTGCATTGGTCCTAATCTGAACGACGAGCAGACCAAGGTCAGGACCGTGACTAGTCTTGCTATTGCGGCCTTGGCTGAAGCCTCTAATCCCTATGGTATCGAAAGCTTCGACGACATCTTGAACCCGCTCTGGACTGGCGCTCGCAAGCAGCGAGGCAAGGGCTTGGCAGGTTTCCTGAAGGCTGTCGGCTACATCATACCTCTCATGGACGAAGAGTATGCCAACTACTACACCAGCCAAATTATGGAGATCTTGCTGCGGGAGTTCTCTTCTCCTGATGAGGAGATGAAAAAGGTTGTTCTCAAGGTGGTGTCGCAATGTGCGGGAACCGATGGCGTCACAGCAGGCTATCTGAAGGAACATGTCTTAGACGAGTTCTTCAAGAGTTTTTGGGTGAGGCGAATGGCCTTGGACAAGCGAAACTATAGACAGGTCGTTGAGACGACGGTGGATATTGGCCAAAAGGTTGGAGTCAGCGAGATTGTGGAGCGGATTGTCAACAATTTGAAAGATGAGAGCGAGGCATATCGAAAGATGACGGTGGAGACGGTCGAGAAAATCGTTGCAAGCTTGGGCGCAGCAGATATCGGCGAACGCCTAGAGGAACGCCTTGTTGACGGTATTCTCTATGCCTTTCAGGAACAGAGCGTCGAAGACATTGTTATGCTCAATGGCTTTGGCTCTGTCGTCAATGCTTTAGGAACTCGCTGCAAGCCATATCTCCCTCAGATCGTCAGCACTATCCTTTGGCGACTGAACAACAAGTCGGCTACCGTTCGACAACAGGCGGCTGATCTCATTTCCCGAATTGCAATGGTCATGAAGCAGTGTGGCGAAGATGCTCTGATGGGGAAGCTGGGCATCGTCCTCTACGAGTATCTGGGAGAAGAGTATCCTGAGGTACTCGGTTCCATCTTGGGTGCCCTACGATCCATTGTTACTGTCGTGGGTATCGCGCAGATGCAGCCACCTATCAAAGATCTGCTACCTCGACTCACCCCTATTTTACGAAATCGTCATGAAAAGGTACAAGAGAACACGATTGATCTGGTCGGTCGAATTGCGGACCGTGGCCCGGAGAGTGTCAACGCACGAGAATGGATGAGAATCTGCTTCGAGCTGCTTGACATGCTCAAAGCCCACAAGAAGGGAATCCGACGAGCCGCGAACAACACCTTCGGTTTCATTGCCAAGGCCATTGGCCCTCAAGACGTCCTGGCTACCCTTCTCAACAATCTAAGAGTTCAGGAGCGTCAGTCTCGTGTCAACACTGCTGTCGCCATCGGGATCGTTGCCGAGACTTGTGCTCCATTCACCGTACTGCCTGCCTTGATGAATGAGTATCGCGTCCCTGAGCTCAATGTCCAGAATGGTGTTCTCAAGTCGCTCTCTTTTCTCTTCGAATACATCGGCGAGATGGCCAAGGACTACGTCTACGCCGTGACGCCCCTGCTTGAGGACGCCCTCATTGATCGCGATCAAGTCCATCGTCAAACGGCTGCGTCGGTTGTCAAGCACATTGCCTTGGGTGTCGTCGGTCTTGGCTGCGAGGACGCCATGGTGCATCTGCTCAACCTTTTGTACCCGAACCTGTTCGAAACGAGCCCTCACGTTATCGATCGAATTGTCGAGGCCATTGAGGCAATCCGAGTTGCCGTTGGCCCAGGCCTTGTTCTCAACTACGTCTGGGCCGGACTCTTCCATCCAGCCAGGAAGGTCAGGACGCCCTATTGGCGGTTATACAACGATGCGTATGTACAGACGGCGGATTCCATGGTGCCTTTCTACCCGAATCTAGAGGATGACAAGTTGGACCGGCAAGAGTTGACAATTATGTTGTAAGAATGGAATTATGGCTATAGGAGTAGGATTAAGGGGGGGAGGCTCGGAGCCAGAGTCGTGGGA
>JAMYIC010000029.1:0-13355 GCA_024112705.1 Microcera coccophila | reverse complement strand
CTGCGCTACCCCAACACTGTACACTGTAAAGTGTGCACTGTACGGGCCATACGAACTTTCCGCATTCTGACAGTGGCTAACTAACAGCCATCAGCGTCCATCCATATCCACACTGTGGGCCCAGCGCCCTCGGAGTCTTGAGCGTGCAAATTGAGTTCTAGCTTTCTTCAGAGAGGCGCCGAAGGTTGTGAGCCAAGTGAATGGCCGAAGCTGACCTCTTGTTATTAAAACTACGTATACAATTAACCATTGCGCCATCGCCAAGAGACAATGGGCAAGAGGCACGAAGTCGGGCAGGGGGTGGGGTATTTTGCGTGTTGCGAAGACGGATGGTGACAGCCTCGGACGAGGTCGACAGGACAAACGTATTGGGATGCTGGGAAAGGGGCATGTCACTTTTGTCTCTTTTCTCTTCTGTCCCATTGTGCCCGTCATCATGTGGTCCACACGCCACAAAACGGTCAACATTCCTCGGCACCCTCGACCGTTCACACAATTCAATCCAACGCTGCATCGACGAAATCACTGAGCGACCAGCAATCCGCAGCGCTGCAGCACCTAGCACCCGGTCAGGACCCCTATAATACCGGTAGTACGCTGGAACCAACCACCGGGTAACCCGCATCAACGAGGATAAGGCGGGTTCTACGAAATGCTTGGCCACAACCCGCCGGTCCTTGCCTTAATTCTCCACGGAGTCCCTTGTTGTTCCTACGGGGCGGCCGGGGATCGACCGACCCAGCTGAATTGGTTGGCTCGGGCTTCAGGGATCAATCGTTCCCGTACGAGCATACGAGAGGGTGAGACATGGTGTTGCCCCCCCTCCCATGCCTACCGTACACGTACCGGCACTGGATGACATCGGGTGATTCAACTGAGAATAGGCGCACGCGGCTCGCGGCTCGCCGAGACAAAAGCCGTCATCATCATAACAGGAGAGGTTAGGAGTCAACAACAGGTCATTGAGCCTTTGGCCAGAAACGACTGCGGAACCCGCCTGAGGCTGAAGAAGATGATCAGTCTAGCGCTCCCCCTGATCTCCTGTCAATCTGTACTAACTTGGGCTTGACTGGGTGGGAAGGGTTGACGGACCATCGGACTCCACTGCCGGCAGCACAGCCAGCGTTACCCTGCCAAAGTTTCGATTAGGCCTCCTTTCAAGCCCATGACGGCTGGTGATGAAATCATGAAATACCCTGGACCAAGGGAGATGCTGCTGGCACGAGAATATTCCGATTTATTCTTGTCCGCTCAGTTCGCTCTCCGTCATCGCTGGGGTAATCGCTAATGCATTGTATGCAGTGGAACGAGTTGACCGAGGCAGCCTCAAATCGATTGGTGAGAGATCCGTAATGACACACAGCATGAAATTTTTTGTTTGCAATTCTTTTCCTTTGTTGGAGATTGAAAACATCAACAGGGACACCCATGTCCCTGGGTCGCCCCCCCGTTATCTAACCCAACGAATTACCGGCCGGCCGTGTACTTTCATCACCGGCATTAACTCTTATCGTCTAGAAACGAGTTCGATGGCGTCCAGTTGTGTGTGTACGCGCGCCAGACGTGACTCCACCACTAAGATCAGACATCGCCAGAAACCGAGACACGCAGAAAAAGGGGAGCTGCTCAAATTAGGCGCCATCGCCAACAGAGCAGGAATAATTCTGCAAGGTGACCCGGATGTGTCGCTTTGCAGCATGCATAGAAAACTTTGATGTGTGAGCCCACATCTACATCTCGCACAAGGTACGTAGTGCCTTATCGCCTCGTACCTAGGACTTAGACGACGGTTTCAACATTCATGGATCCAATCCCGTGCGGAGGGTCCACGTAGCTTCCTTTCCCGACCCTGCCCGACACATGCTATCGGCATATGTCAGCACGAACAAGAACATCGAGACTCGCCGCAGCCTCACGCAGTCTCTCGATTTAATCGTGAGTCCCATCTTCACGAGGAATTAGCGTGCAGAGAGCGATGGATACGAAGAGGAACGGAACCGAGCTTCATCGAGACGGTTGCTTTCTCACCAAATCGGCATTTGATCTACCTAGTTCGGGCAATGATTGATGCTGCATCTCACTTCGCCCCAGTCCAAAGCTCGTATTTTGACCACGTTTCTCCAGCATATGATGCATCCATCAGCTAGCCCCTTGGCTTTACATCCGTGAGCACACTGTTCCAAGTTTAGACACAGCACAGTGTGAGTGCCCGCAGTGGTTCTCGCAGGCTCCCTCAGCCCCGACGCGTCCGCTAAAGGACCGTAGAAAGCACTGGGGAGGTAATGGCCTGTCGCTGACAGGACCTGAACACCCCCTGTTATGGCTTCTCCGAACCGCTGGGGCGCGGCAACCGTGGGCCCTGTGTTATTGCGTCTCTGGTCCACCGCGCTTCCCGTGCACAGTCCGCCCCTGCTCCATCGTGTATCTACATTCTCTCCCAGGTTTCTCAATCAGACCCCGTTCGCTTCTTCGAACTCCGTCCGGAAAAAGCGTTTCGATCGTGATTCTGGTGTTTGTTGTTCGTTGTTCTTCAGTCTCATCGGCTTGCCTCACTCGCTTTGGCAGCCTTATTTCAATCGCTATTTCACCTTTAATCCAACATCATTTCGTGATATTCCGTACGTACGACAGAAAAGGAGGGTCGCGTTGCCGAGCGACCAATTCTTCGTCTCGGGATCACCTGCATTGCAGCAGCACAACTTTAATTCACTAAACACCTTTACCACTCGCTATTACATCAATACTAGTCAACTTCACCTTTCGTCTTGGTTCGGTCAGACTTCGACTGGCCTCACCCGCAGCTCCTGAGCCTAGGATCGCCGACTGGACATCCCCCCAATCGCCAAGCTTGGGATCGCGTCTCACCTCTTGTGATTGTCCTGTGAGGACATCACCATCTCCAATATGGCGAATCGAATGTCTATGTTCTCAGTGGCCTCCGATGCCCTCGGCCCTCGAACTGGTGGGCCTCAGACTGCCCAGGTCTCAACAACAACCCTCTTGAACACCGTCCACAACATCTACCTAGCCTCTCAACCACACAGGCTGGATGCGAGCACCAGCCTGGTCGTCAACACATGGCTGACAGCTGCTCAGACCGGCCCTGCCGTCGATGGAACGCTCTCTGCGCGGGCTTGGGAGCATGCCAGACGTCGTGCCGAAGATGGCTGTATTATTCTGGGGTAAGCCATGGTCCACTAGAATCAGAAGTCAAGTTGTTTGGCTTGCTAACCACGAACAGATCCCTTCATCAATCGACTCCCTCCGCTCTCGTGCCATTCCTTAACACCTTTCCGTTCACAATCCCGTCCTCAGTCTTCAAGGCATTGGAGGCCATTCAGCCGTTTGTCCGCTGTGTCACTCCCTACAATCCCTCAACTCCAAGGCAGGCTGCTCTTGGTGTGACCTTGACACTGAATCTTGCTGGAAACCTTACGGCGGCTTCCCTCGCATTGTCCCAGGGTGGGATTGATACGACCAACGGATTACTCAACATCCCTGCTGAGGCCGGCTACCGTGCCTTTGACGTCTTTTACTACCTACTAACATCAGCCTCGACGCCCGCAGAAAGAGAGTTCCTTGGATTGAAATCAGCCTCGACATACACTCTACTTTCCCGGTCTGGGACATACGACCCGCCGTCATACCTGGCCACGGCTGATGACGGTGCTGCTGCTGACGATTTCCGCCAAGCCCTGAAGGAAATCGGAATCAAGGGCAGTGCCCACCGTAACTTCATCTCAACTCTGGCTGGATTGCTTAAGCTAGGAAATGCACTCGACTACGATGCCGATTCTGATGACCTGGAGGAGATTTGTGAAGATGTAAGTGGCTTGCTGGGTCTGGAGCCTGAGGTTCTTGTTCAGCAGTGCAGCACTGAGGACCGTCGCACTGTTGTTGGAGGATTGTACGAAGCCCTTGTGGATTGGGTTATTTCCAAGGCCAACGCAGCCATTGCGGCTCAGATGCTGCGCATAAGGGATGGCGATGAGTCGGTCGATGGTCGTGGTGCTCGCACTCCTACTACGAATGAGGACACTGGAGATACGGTCTCCATCGCTGTGATCGAGGTTCCAGATCCAACCCTCGGAAAAGCCCTTGCCATGCGCTCCATTTTCGATGACAGTCTGGGCATCAACGCCGAGATGATTGAAGATGGCGTAGAGGTTAGCCCCGCTGGCTCCTCGGTGCTGAGGGAGATGCAGCAGGCTGTGTCTGAGGTTGCTCCTGACCTGGGAATCATGACTGGTCCTCAGGGTCGGGACAGGCAACACGAGCTTGAGAAGAGAGAGGTCATCCTTGAGAAGGTCGGGTTTGGCGCTGATGACGATGGCTTCCTGAAGAAGCTTTTATTTCCCATTCAAGGTGAGGGAATCAACCTTGGCCGTGCTGGTCGTATTGATCTCCCTGCACTCTTGAGCTCCAGCCGAGCCTGGTATCATTTGTCGCTGCACCCAACGGACGACTCTCCGGCCAACCTGGCGGCTCTACCTAGCATTACTTCTGCCTGGTCCGCCGGGACCGTCTCCCGACAACTCCGGTCTTGGAGGCTGCCTGAATGGGCGAATCGACGTAATAGAAATCTCGATTTCACCGCTGATTTCGACGTGGAAGAATTTGTTCAGCGATATCACACCCTCGGTTGCAAGGATGGCAAGGATGGCATTGAAAACTGGATGCTGGAGCGTGGTTGGAGCAATGGAGAAGTCTTCATCGGCAAAGAACGCGTGTGGGTGCGCGAAAGTGCCTGGTGGGATGCTGAAAGTATGCTTGACATCAAGCCCGCGCATAGCATGCGGAGCATTGGTCAGAACCCGTTCAATACTGGATTTGACACTGGTTACTCCGCCAACGGAAGCGGCTTCTTCCCGCCTCAGCCGTTGGACAACAGCCTCGACGGTAGCAACGACCACCTAATGCACAACCGCCAGTTCAGTCAGGGGAACGTTAGCCAGGTTACCCTGAGCCAGAATCTCCCCCACCACGTTTCCGCCCCTTCCATCGCCCCAACCGCCATGCGCAACGTGAGTAACGGTGATTACGGCCTGGGTAACAAAGGAGATACCCACAAGGGTCAGGTCTACTACAATGAGGAAGGCGATTTCACCGGAACGCTTGACCCAGATCTGGCCAAGAACAAGCACGTTGAGACGAAGGAGCTCACTCTGGGTCGGCGCCTATGGATAGGTCTCGTTTGGGCTCTCACCTTCTGGATTCCCTCACCTCTGCTCAAGTACGTTGGCCGCATGCGACGTCCTGATGTGCGTCAAGCGTGGCGTGAAAAAGTAGTCTTGGTTTTTCTCATCTTCCTCATCAACGCTCTCATCGTATTCTGGAT
Organism: Microcera coccophila; assembly: GCA_024112705.1. Classification (NCBI taxonomy): domain Eukaryota; kingdom Fungi; phylum Ascomycota; class Sordariomycetes; order Hypocreales; family Nectriaceae; genus Microcera; species Microcera coccophila. The sequence goes on along the minus strand of JAMYIC010000029.1, from coordinate 8,017 downwards.
CGTTGGCTTCGGTCAAGTACTCTGCCCCAACAAGGACAAGGTATGGGACAGCAAGGAGTTGGCCACTCACCAAGGTGAAGATGACTTCTGGGTCAGCATACACGGCAAAGTCTACGACATCTCGAACTTCTGGAGGCGCCAGCACAGTGACACCGATACCAAGACTACCTCGGCCAATATGCTTCCTCTCGCCGGCCTTGACATGGATGAGTATTTCGTGCCACCTCTCTTCAAGGCCTGCCAAGGTTTGGGGATTAAGGAGACAACGCGTCTTATAGCCAACATCACTCCCGAACACACTGAAGCCGTTCACACCTCTGGTTACTTTACTCCGGACCCAACAAGTGCTCTCCATGACTCTGATTGGTACTGGAACAAGTTCGAGCCTGCCATTGAGGAGTTCTATCACGGTCAGCTCGTATGGAAGGAGAGTACCGTACAAAGTCAGGGCAAGAATGACCAGCGCATGTGGGTGAGGTACGGGAACCAGGTTTACGATCTCACAGATTACTTCAACACCCAGAACCTGAACCCTAATGTGCCTATGTACGAGTTCTTGGACAAAGACGTGACTAATCTCTGGAAGAACAACCCTGGACAGGATATCAAAAAGGACCTTGATCTGCTCATCAGCGGCGCGATAGGCAATAAGACCGAGTATGCCAACGTCATGAACAGTTGGCTATGCATTCAGCGAATTAGCTACAAGGGCATCACTGATTTCCGCGACACCGCGAAATGTCAGGTCAACAACTGGTTGTTGTTAGCCTTTGCCATTATCATCTGCGCTGTCGTCGGTATCAAATTCGTTGCGGCTCTCCAGTTTGGCTCCAAGCGACGCCCGTCCCCTCAGGACAAATTCGTCATTTGCCAGGTCCCTGCTTACACCGAAGGCGAGGACTCACTTCGAAAAGCCCTTGACTCCCTGACCGCACTCCAGTACGATAACAAGCGCAAGCTGATCTGTGTTATCTGTGATGGTGTCATCGTCGGTCAGGGCAACGACCGTCCCACACCAAAGATCGTCCTCGATATTCTGGGTGTTGATCCTAAGGTGGATCCCCCAGCTCTCCCGTTCAAATCTGTGGGCGCGGGCAGTGAGCAGCTCAACTATGGCAAAGTCTACTCCGGTCTCTACGAGTACGAGGGCAACGTTGTCCCGTACATAGTCGTTGTCAAGGTCGGCAAGGAATCTGAGCAAGCCAAGGCAAAACCAGGCAATCGTGGCAAGCGTGACTCGCAGATCCTGCTCATGAGCTTCCTCAATCGGGTTCATCATCGTTCTCCCATGAATCCCTTGGAACTCGAGATGTTCCATCAAATCAACAACATCATCGGTGTGGACCCTGAATTATACGAGTACCTCCTCATGGTTGATGCCGATACCTGTGTTGAAGAGGATTCCCTCAACCGTCTCGTTGCTGCTTGTGCTCATAACGCGAAGATCGCCGGTATTTGTGGCGAGACCAGTCTGGAGAACGATGAGAAGACTTGGTGGACCATGATCCAGGTCTACGAGTATTTCATCTCTCATCATTTGGCAAAGGCCTTTGAATCTCTCTTTGGCAGCGTTACCTGTTTGCCCGGATGGTAAGTGTTCTGTTGAACTCGCCACGTTCTGACACTGACTAATACTACTTAGTTTCACCATGTATCGACTCAGGACTGCTGATAAAGGCAAGCCGCTTATCATATCCGATGGTATTATCAAGGATTATAGCGTATGCGACGTGGACACACTTCACAAAAAGAATCTGCTTTCCCTCGGAGAGGATCGTTACCTGACGACGCTCATGACCAAGCACTTCCCCTCCATGTCATACAAGTTTATCCCCGACGCCCAGTGCAAGACTGCCGCGCCTGAGTCCTGGAGTGTTTTGCTGTCTCAGCGTCGACGATGGATTAACTCGACCATCCACAACTTGGTCGAGCTAATGCGTCTTAAGGAGATGTGTGGCTTCTGCTGCTTTAGTATGCGGTTTGTTGTCTTTGTTGACCTCTTCGGTACTCTTATTCTCCCTGCGACCTGCGCCTATCTGGTTTACCTCATCTACTTGATCGCCAGCCGAACTGGTCAATTCCCTACGATTTCGCTCATCATGATAGCGGCCGTATATGGCCTCCAGGCTCTCATTTTTATCCTCAAGAGACAATGGCAACACATCGGATGGATGATCATTTACCTCCTCGCCTTCCCCGTTTACTCTTTTATCCTTCCCATCTACTCTTTCTGGAACCAGGACAATTTCTCGTGGGGTAACACCCGCATCGTCATCGGAGAGAAGGGTAACAAGCAAGTCGTTGCTGTTGACGAAGAAGGGTTCGATCCTCGCTCTATTCCTCTCCAGCGCTGGGACGATTACGCCATCACCAACAACCTCCCCGGGCGTCGTGGCGTACAACAGGAGAAGTACGACTACGGCTACGAGAACCAGTACGAGATGGACGAGATAAAGTCGGTATACTCGGCTGGCCCTCAGGGTAGCGTTCTCACGGGCATGTCCGGGCGCAACCCTTATATGCCTCCTTCCCCTGCGCCACTTGGTGGCCGTGCCGGTAGTGCGGTTGGCCACTATCAGGATTCGCCCATGATTCAGCACCGCCAGTCGATGATGTCGATGGGCACGGGGGTACATGACATGCAACGCAGCGCATCGCCGTATCATGACTTCCCAGGCCAACGGCGCAGTGTGAGCAACCTCCGAAGTCAGTCGAATCTCTCACCGGCTATGGGCGGCGCGAGCCGATCGGGAACTGCTCTCGGCTTCAGCGGTGGTCACCGCTCTCCCATGCCCGATCCCATGAGGTCGCAGTCCACTTTTGACTTCCAACAGGGTCACTCTGGACCCAACGACATGGCCATCATAGAGTCAATCCAGTCCGTTCTGTCGGAAGTCGACCTCGACACCGTGACTAAGAAGCAAGTCCGCGCTTTGGTGGAGCAGCGTCTCCAGACAGAGCTTGTGGGCGAGCGTCGCACTTTCATGGATCGCCAGATCGATCGTGAGTTAGAAAACATGTAATTAATCTGAGGTTGAATGGAGAGCGATTTATGTTTTCTTCGGTCCTGATGTGTATATCTATTGGACCAACCTACAGAGCAATGGGAAAGCAAATGGGGCAGGGTGTCTAAAATGATACAAGATGCAGGCGTTATGTACGGTATTTGGTATTGGTTTCTTGGAAAGCGAACTCAGCGAGTGGTTCCTTGAATATAGTCTAATAGCATGGCTCAATGAGCTCTGGCATCAATTGCATGGTTTAATCATATCAAAGACCTGGGTTCCCACTGGACGTTCTTTTCCGCTATTCAACCATGGCCCGGCATCAACTTTGGTGGTCTCCATGGTATTTTAATAAGGTGCTCTGGGCAATAATTCGATGTTGAGTGTTGCAACTATCAAATCTTCTACTCTATCCTACTCCAGTGCTTTTCTCTTCGTGTGGGGTGCCACAGCGGTTCATTCATCGATATTGCCCACTCCCTTCAGGCGAAGATACACATCTGTTCCCCATCCATACAGGCTCTGTACCGCGATGCCACCACCGAAGTACTCGGCATACGCCCGACTAAGCGGCAGGCCGTAGCCCAGACCAGCGATGGAACTTCCGCCCGTGCTAGCGTTGGCAATGGCGTTGAGGCCTTCGTTCCCGTTAGACCCGGGGAAGTCCTCGGCGTCGGCAAAGGTACTGAAGGAGTAGGACCAAATGTTACTGTAGACATCTGGGGGGATGCCACCCCCACGATCACGAATGCGGATGGTGACGCCGGGGGCGTTGTCATCGAGGGGGGCGATGGTGCCGCTCTTGAAAAGGCCCCGATCTTCTTCCGGGGGTTTGATGTTGGGGGTTTCGCCGGGTTGATATTTTAAGGCTGGCTCAGGGGCAATGGTCACGACGACGGGTTCCCTGGACTTGCTCTCGACGGTAGCGCGAAAGGCGTTTTTGAGGAGCTCGGTAACAATGTATTCGAGGTGCATTGGCACAAAAGCGAATGTCGTCTCTGGTTCGCCATCGATATAGAGAAGCGGCCGTACGCCATAGCGGAGTTCGCAGATGTCAGCGACGAAGCCAGCGCATGACTCTATCGTCTGGGCTGGCTTCAAGGCCGTGTTGATTACGCCGATGTACGTAGGGTGCTCGGGGCATGGCGTAGGGCTGGCTTCCGGGTCAAAATGAGGCTGACTGCTAAAATGCAGGGCAATGTGCTGTTCAGCCACCAATCTGGTTCCGATTCGAGCGCGGAGGTGGTGGTCGAGAAACCTGGTAACCTCGGCGGGAGAGATGTACCGTCGACATTCCAAGAACCCCTTGGCGAGGATCGGGATAGTGTCCGTATGTGTAGCAACCAGCTCAGCAAGGACATTTGTGAATTTGATCTCCTCCTCGGGCGTCGAGATAGGGTGGCCCTCGCGGGTGGCGTGCCAGTAAGGCAGCAGGATGGAGAGGGAGTGGAGGTAGTTGTTGTAGATGCGTGAGATGTTGGGGTTCGCAACGACGATGTAGGGGAGATTGCGGAGGGCTTGGATGCGGTGAGCTAGCCGGACGGGGAGGAGGGAGAGGGCGAAGTTGGCGGAGGACAGAAGCGAGGAGGACGAGAGCGGAGGACGGCCGTGCCTGGGATGTTGTGTCAGAACAGTGGCCAGCTTAGGTTAGACGACACGTACTTGACGAGGTCGGCAAGGCTGAGGGGGTGTTGATGCTGCCGGGCAAGCGTCGCAATCTCACCGTCCGACACCTTGTGAGTGTCTATCAATCTGCAATGACTGCTGGACGAGAAGAAGCGCCGTTGGCGACAAGCGTTGACAGTGTTGGCGCCGGTACTCTGAGGCAGGTGAAGAAGCCTCATTGGCGCTGTCGAGGGACGCATCGCGGCATGCTGAGCGTCAAGAATGCAGACGGGTGATCTCACGTGCCTTGTTCGGCGGGCAACTTGTCGTCGTGGCTTGCTGCAGGCCGTCGACATATATGGGAGGATGGGTACCAAGCCCTGGACTCTGGGGCACACCGACGGGACGGGGACTGGGGGGGGGTCAATCTACGGATTAGTGGAGGAGGAGACCGAGGCTCTGGAGGGAGAGATCGACTACCGCAGAGCCTTAGCGCGCTTTTAGGCGGCTTATCGCGGTAGTTTGGAGGGCCCCTCGGTTACGTCACTAGCTGTTATCGGGGAAGCATCGTGGAGGGGTAGATTCCAATGGGTAGAGAGACAAGCAGGACTGTCAAATCATCTTTATTTAAGAACAACTGGCAAATGTGTAGATTTCTCCTGCACCCTCCGCTACTGGGTCTTCATCTCTCCGTCCGGCTCCACGGCCTTGACATGCTCATGGTTCTCCAGCGTTGTCACGGCGTCGTTGGGAAAGGAGACACTGCTATCATCAGCAAATGCTTCGGGGAGGGGACTGTATGCCGGAGAAACCAACGAGAAGCCCTTGATCAGCGAGTATTCGTGGCCGATCTTGCCGCCCTGGTCCTTGGCGTGCTGCTTCGCGCTATGGTGATAACCGTCGTCAGTATTCCCGTTCGAGACTGCATCTATCCGAGGTGAGAGCTTACTCCTCGACCTGCTCTGGGGTCGCGTCGTCCTTGCAAGTGACCTGAATACGTGGTTAGGTCGGATATTTGAATGGTGGCTATCGTCGACGACTTACAATGTAGCTAGGCATGCTGGCGGTATCTGATGTCGAAAGGCGTTGCAGTTTTTGTAAATGAGGATTCCTGAGTCCTGTTGATGCGGCGTGTAAGATGGACGAAGCACTCGAACTGCGGAGGGTCTTTATTTTAAGCATATCCACCGATGCTACTTCTTGGCCCATTTCAACCCGGAACCTAGGCGCATAAAGTACCTCAGGCGGGTAGGTATCTAACACGCGTTACGTACACCCATAGCGATAGCAACGGGGCTCTCTGGCTGCCTCCAGCGAACTGCCCTTCCAGGCGCCTTTGGGGGTTGTTAGAGGGTGACTTCGAATGGGCTCTGCTACAGGGTAGCGGCAGTTTCCAGTTGTGGTGTGGGTGGGAGCAATGACGCAATCAACCACGCTGCCAGGTTATCATATGGGATTTTCGCATGTGGTGGAACTCTGTGTGGTGTGACCGTTGGTGAATGACGTGGTTGAGTCTTTTGTCGACGACGAGGTTTGTGTGTTCGAGCAGATCTGATTGCCTGTGCATGATGTGGCGGAGGGATACGTTCGTGGATGGAAATGCTATTTATTAACTCAACGCGTGGCTTGAGCGATGTCCAGGGACTGGACCCTGAGACCTCCCATACAGCCCCGACAGGGATTCAAATCTACACAGCAGACAAAAACCACTGGCAAGCCAGGACCCTGGTCGAGATCTAGAGATCTCCTAATGACTAGCTGTCCGCTGAACCACCTATCACCGGCTATTTGTTTCTATAGAGCTTTAGCCATCTTACCACCTACGTTCATACGGATAGAGAAGATATTACTTTTACCAAGAGAGGGAAAATGACATCTGACCATTCGTTTCTGTAGAGCCTCAGACCTCTCACTATCCACGCTAAAACGGATAGAGAAAGTATCAGTTTCTAATAGGCACGAATAGTCAGATGGTATCCTTTTCTCTCCCCCGGTAAGAGTAATATCTTCACTATTAGTTTGAGCGTGGATGGTGAGACATGCAGGCCATGCGGTGTCGTCAGAGAGACCAGGCGCGCCGCCTTCAGGCACGAATTTCCGTAGCTATGCTCCGTCCGGACGTTGCCAGTCCCCCGTTTGAGGAACACTTTCCTCTTTGTCGCCTGTGTTGACGTCCTTTTCTAGTCAGTGCTGTCAAATAACTCGCGTTGGAATAGAACCAGACCATCAAGACCTAGGTGCCGCTACTACCCCCCCACCTTACAATCCATCAAGAACCTTAGCGGCTTTCTGTGCACTGTGATCTTTTTGTAATCTTCAGATCCTGAGATCGTCTCGCCCGACTCATGTTGGAGCGTAGACGGGGGGGAAACAGAGCCGGAACGGATATCAGGAAGGTGATTCATGGAGAAAAAAAAAGAGGAAAAAGAAACACTACCCGTTAAATCCGAACGAAGCCCAACCCCTGGGCTGCAGGATCGGATTCGGTAGCGGCGGTGATCATCAGTGGCTCACCAGAATGCGTGCTCGTATTCGTACCGTCTGGGGAGGTTAGTAATCTGAAAAGCGGTCAAAGACGATTGGTAACCCGATCCAGGGATGCGACGCCGGCCAATGGATCATGACTCTGGACTCGCCCGAAGTGACCATGTTCCGGTACGACATATTGAGCTGACGAGGAATGTTAAATGAGAATGATGGGGGTTCCCAACTGGAGCGAGCCGATAGGAGCAGGAGGATTTGCTAATGCTTCCTGACCTCGAATCGAGCGACCCAAGTCCACCTCATGGGACGATCTCGAATCTAAATGGCAATCTCAATTCAATCTCGCGGAAGGTGTGCGAGGGCCGAACAGGCGCAGAGAGGGGCCGGCCGAATACGTCGTATCCGGGGGTCGCAAAGGTTGCAGAGCCCGAGAGTGTCCGTGGCCGCGCTTCGGGTGATGGCTGCGAATTTGCCTGATCAGTTTCCCGAGCTGTCGCATGCAAAGAGCGAGCCCCACGGAGCTTGGTGTGAGATGCACCAATAAGACAGCTTGAAGCTCCCCAAAGGTGTGAGTGGCCTCCGAATGCGCGACCCCACCATCTCAAAGCTTTGCCTGTGGCAGATGCGAAAGAAGGGGAAGGGCGTGGTGCCGCCCTCTGGCGTCCTGAGGGACCCATGTCTCGGACCACCATCACGTACGAGACGGAAACACGGTGTCGCGTCTGGCCCGGGAATCGAGGAGGGATTTGCAATGCTCGATGCGCCGTTGCTGGTTGTTGGCGGAGATGGCGGAAGGATATGGAGACGATGGGGTAGCGGTCGTTCGGTAGGTTGAGGTAGCTAGCTAGCTATCCTCGAATAATAAAGCGGCGAGGTTTCCGGGATGATGCAAGATTGTTGGTGGCATGGTTTTTTTTTTTTTT
>JAMYIC010000279.1:0-11851 GCA_024112705.1 Microcera coccophila | reverse complement strand
ATTATTAATATTTATTTTACTATACTAATACCCAAAAGTAGGTCCTTTGTAGGGTATAGTATATACTCTTATTTATGCCTAATACGGTAGTACGTCTGCTGGGCTTTACATAATCCGATCCTCTTCCCAGCTCGTAGCCAGTCACGAGACTCGCTCGGCAGAACGTGGCGCCGACGTATTCGTTTGGGATGTCCTGGGCGCATTGACGAATACGCTTGAGGTGGGGCGAGACTTTTATGAGCTCATCGGATCTCAAGAGCTCCGGATGAAGTCAAAGCGGCTGGATTCATGGCTAATCGGTAAGGGGGGGTTATAAATCTCGGATAGCTTCTGGAAATTCTCAAAGCTCGATCATCTGGAGATCTAGGATCCTATTTACCCTCAACTCACGTCAACAAGAGCCCCGACACGTTGATCTTGTCACGATGGCCCTTGTCTCGAAGAAAGGAGCTGCAGAGGATGCGGCGCATGGTTACGAGTTTGGAGGACCGTAAGTCACCACCTGAGGCGTAGCAACGGAGTGTTCGGAAACTAATAATAGTAGGCTTGGTGCTTTTGGCATCTCCTTTGGCTTGCCAGTCCTCGTTTACGCGTTCAACTTCGTCTGCAACGATATTTCTGGATGCCCCGCGCCATCCCTTTTGAATCCGAAGACCCTATCGATCGACAAGCTCAAGACTGAGGTTGGGTGGCCCGAAAATGGCTTTGCCGGCCTCCTCAGCTGGCAGGCTACGGCGGCTGCGGTGGGATATTTCTTGCTGAGTGCAATTCTCTACCGCGTCTTGCCGGCGACGGAAGTCGAAGGAACCGAGCTGCGAAGTGGTGGGCGACTGAAGTACAGATTCAATAGTAAGGAGTTCCTTGAGTGTTCATTGGGCGCCCCGACGAGATACTAATACTTCTTAGCATTGTACTCAAGCACGGTGACTCTGGCCGCTCTGGCCGCGGGAACAGCTGCTCAAGGAGCAGAGTTTCCCGTCTGGACCTTTATTTCCGACAACTTCATTCAGCTGCTGACGGCAAACATCCTCATCGCTTACACGATCGCCGTCTATGTTTACGTGAACAGCTTCACTGTCAAGCCTGGCAACAAGGAGAATCGCGAGCTCGCTGCTGGTGGACACACCGGTAACCTGATCTACGATTGGTTTATCGGCAGAGAGTTGAACCCTCGCATCACGATCCCCATCATTGGCGAGATCGACATCAAGGAGTTCCTAGAGCTCCGCCCTGGACTGATGGGATGGATTATTCTCAACTGCTCGTGGTGCGCCCAGCAGTACCGCAACTACGGTTACGTCACGGACAGTATCATCTTCATCACTGCTGTCCAAGCCTTCTACGTTTTCGACTCCTGGTGGAACGAGCCAGCGATCTTGACGACCATGGATATCACCACTGACGGATTTGGCGTGATGCTTTCTTTCGGTGATCTTATCTGGGTTCCCTACGTCTACTCACTCCAGACCCGATACCTCGCCGCTCACCCGGTCTCATTGGGTCCATTTGGATTGATCGGCATGTTTGCTCTCATATCTCTCGGTTTTTACATCTTCCGCTCTGCCAACAATGAGAAGAACCGGTTCCGAACCAACCCTGATGACCCGAGGGTTTCCCATCTCGAGTATATACAGACCAAGACGGGCAGTAAGCTGATTACCACGGGCTGGTGGGGTGTCGCGCGTCACATCAACTACCTTGGCGACTGGATCCAGTCGTGGCCCTACTGCCTACCCACTGGACTTGCGGGTTACCAGATCTTGGCTGCTGATATGTATGCCGAGAATCCCCATGTGATGAACGATGGCCGCAAGGTTGTCCAGGGCGATGCCAAGGGTTGGGGAATGGTGATTACTTACTTCTACATTCTGTACTTTGCTGTCCTTCTCATTCACCGAGATGGCCGCGATGATGAGAAGTGTTCGCGCAAGTATGGAGAAGATTGGGAAAAATACAAGAAGGTAGTCCGATGGAGGATTCTCCCAGGCGTCTACTAGAAACTTGCCGGTTGCTGGAGCCGGGCAATTTGAGGAAGATCTGCAGGCGACACGAAAACATATCCGACGACGGAGAAACGGTCCGTCGGAGCGAAGTCCGCTCCAGAGAGGGTGCAACGGCGTAAATATTTGAACCTGGTCGTCGACATGATGAATACCTATTTTAATGGAGCCGGATGCATCGGCCATGTCCAGACCTTCTTGTAATGGAATAGACTATATGTTACCTTGATCAATTGCCTCGAAAGATGTCAGATTTAAACCATGTCAGTTTGTTGTTGACGCTTGAAGATTCACGAAGGGCCCCTAGCGTCAAATGCCACAGCACAAACTGAGCCACGTGCTGGCTGCATCCGGTCCTTTTCGCCGCAGTCCAGCTGCATGTGTGGCTTCGCTGGCGTAGCGGCAATCGAGCCAACCACCGTAGTGATGCTGTGATGCGACGTTGCCTGGGGTCCAGCTGCGGCGTGGTCGAGTGTTTTGGCAGAGTTGACCGAGGAGGACCCGTAGCCTCGCGATGGCTTCCCCGACGACGTGGAACCAAGAGGATTCCCCAGATCTCAGAAACGGGCCGAAGAGAGACGGAACTATTGTAGCATCACTAGGAGGAAACTCGGCGAGTCGGTGGACGCCAAGGCGGGGGGCTTGGGATGGGGAGATGCTGGGGATGGGGGATGGGGGAACCGGGAATGCGGGGGAGATGAAGTCATCTAGGAGCGGGAGCTTGGGCATGGATCTCATGACTTGGCAATTGAGGAGGCAATCGGTGTTGCATTGAGTTCTTATCTGAATGTTGGGCATTGTCAATTGATCCCCCATCAATAATAGAGAAAGAGAGGACGTGAGACGCGCGGGACAGGTGAAAGATGATTCCCCCGTAATAGCTTGAGCTAGCGGAAATATGCCCCATGTCGATCACCATTCAGATGGCCGCCTGGATCTTACCTAATTAAATTGAATCAAGGCTTTAAGTCCCAAGCGTTGTGGTCCTTGATGGAAATTGTCATGAACTGACTGCAGCCAGCGTGGCCACGGAAGCGGAGTTTATACCACCAGACCAGGATGAATCTGAAGGGTGTACCACGGTGGGCTATCTATCCTCCCTCCTTTCGGACCGTGGGATGGCTGATGGTGGTGATGTCGGTGGTCGTGGCGACGCCTAGATGCTAGTCTAGAACCTTAAGCTTCACGGGATTTAGATCCGGCCGTTGAAGCTTGTTTCACCACTCATCATCTGTCATCCAGCATCTTTGACAAACTGGGCTCATCTCCTCCAACTTGCATGCATCACCTTTCCGAAAACCCTTGGATCATCGGCCCTTTTTCCGCCGTCAACCGTGTCCCCCCGCAAACCGTTGTCCAGTGCGATGGCGGCGCCACCCACCCGCTCCAAGCTTCTGTGTCCTCCTCGCCCCGTCTGTTGACGACCTCACGATGACTGGCCATGTTGTGGGGAAGAGGAGCCCCGAGATGGGGAGCCAAGAGGATCATGAGCACTCGGGGATCCAGAAAGGTCAAAGGATCGGCGTCCTTGGCGATAGTAGACGATTTAGCGCGCTCCGTAACCCCCCATGTGGTTTGTCCTGTTTTCCTTTTGTTTTGTTTTTTTCGTATTGGGAGAGGAGACGGAAGATGGAAATCCCTCCCGACAAGGGGAGCCCACGGCAGTTGTACATGGTTATATTATGAGATGGCAGGCTATGATGCGGGTACCATGACGACAGAGAAATCGAGCATTGGGTTTATCCCACATCCCTGGAATATCTACCTTGTCGGCTCAGGCAAGCGAGATATATGAAGCCCTCAGGTCCCGTCCAATTCTGGAGGTTTCTTCATCACTCGGTGCTGTGACCTCTTTTGTTTGCTGGTACACTTTGCCTTTGTGTTGCTGTGGATGGTTTCTTGTTAAGCAACCACTTGCAGAGCCCGTATCGCCACCGTCGATCCGTCGCAATCACGGTCCGTTGGCAATTGACTCTGCCATTCAAGCCAAATTGCTGTCAAATTGTCGTCAAATTGCTGGAGCATCTCGTTCATCATGAAGACGGCTCCTTTTGTTGCGGCCGCTTTGTTGGCCGTCGGCACTGATGCTTCGGCGTTCAAGCACAAGGTAAGCCCGCCCACCGCCTCCACTATAGCCTGCCTATTGTTTTGTTTTCCAGTGCAGCGCGCTGTCCCTGTTTTTACTTACACACAACCCCCGTACACTTTGCCATCGTCATCGTCATCACCATCCCTGCATCATGTCGAAGGCGCAGAACACGATGCAATTCCAACAACTCGATGATGCAGACGAAGCTCGTTCTCTTGCTTTCCCTCTCTCCTCTGGTCATCTCAGACGCTGACGTGCAACAACCGATACAGCTCGCTGCTCGAAATGACACAAGTGGTGCTGATGCCCACTCACCACCCTGGTACCCGTCACCATGGATGGACCCTCAAGCTACCGGCTGGGAAGAGGCCTACGCCAAAGCTAAGGAATTCGTGTCTCAATTGACTCTTACTGAGAAGGTCAATTTGACCACTGGTGTTGGGTAAGCCCCCGTGATGCCTGTCATAGACGCGAAATGGTCACGTTTAATGCTAACACTCTCTAGATGGATGGGCGAACGATGTGTCGGCAATGTTGGCTCAATTCCTCGCATGAACATGCGTGGACTTTGCATGCAGGACGGCCCTCTGGGTATCCGACTATCAGACTACAACAGCGCTTTCCCCGCCGGCGTCACGGCTGGCTCCTCCTGGAGCAAGGCGTTGTGGCGACAGCGTGGTCTCTTGATGGGCACTGAGGCCAAGGAGAAGGGTGTCGATGTTCAGCTTGGCCCTGTCGCAGGTCCTATTGGCCGTGCTCCTGAGGGAGGTCGTAACTGGGAAGGCTTCTCTCCCGATCCATACTTCTCTGGAAAGGCCCTGGCCGAAGTTGCTGCTGGTATCCAGGATGGTGGTACTATTGCTTGCGCAAAGCATTTCGTCGGAAACGAGCAAGGTATACTCAACTTTTACGCTACAAGTCAGGTCAGGTAGCTAACTGCGAGCAGAGCATTTCCGTCAGGCCCCTGAGGCTGCCAATTACCATTTCGACATCGACGAATCCTCGTCTTCCAACATTGACGACAAGACTCTTCACGAACTTTACGCCTGGCCTTTCGCCGATGCCGTCAAGGCTGGCCTTGGTTCAATCATGTGCTCGTACCAACAACTCAACAACTCGTACAGTTGCCAGAACTCCAAGCTCTTGAACGGTATCCTCAAGAGTGAGATGGGCTTCCAGGGCTTCGTCATGAGCGATTGGCAGGCTCAGCATGCCGGTGCCGCCACTGCGGTTGCCGGCCTCGACATGACCATGCCTGGTGACACTAGCTTCAATACCGGCAACAGCTTCTGGGGTGGTAACCTCACGCTGGCCGTCATCAATGGCACTGTTCCCGAGTGGCGTATTGACGACATGGCTATGCGAATCATGGCTTCCTTCTTCAAGGTTGGCAAGACGATTGAAGACATGGAGGATATCAACTTTTCTTCTTGGTCTCGTGATACTATGGGCTTCATCCACCCTGCCGCGAAGGAGGGCCCACAGCAGATCAACTTCCAGGTCGACGTCCGCCATGACCACAAGGAGCACATTCGTGAGGCTGCTGCCAAAGGGTCTGTTATCCTCAAGAATACCGGCAGTCTGCCTTTGGACAAGCCCAAATTCCTTGCTGTCATTGGCGAGGATGCCGGCAGTAACCCTCAAGGCCCCAACGGCTGTGGAGACCGAGGCTGCGATGATGGAACCCTTGCCATGGGTTGGGGTTCTGGCACTTCTCAGTTCTCTTACCTGATCACTCCCGATGCTGCTCTGATGTTCCAGGCCGTTGGCGATGGTTCTCGATACGAGAGCATCCTCAGCAATGACAAGTGGGACGCTACCCAGGCTGTTATCAGCCAGCCCAACGTCACTGCCATCGTCTTTGCCAATGCCGATGCTGGCGAGGGTTACATCAATGTTGACGAAAACGAGGGCGATCGCAAGAACCTTACTCTCTGGAAGAATGGTGATCTGTTGATCAAGAACGTCTCCTCCATCTGTCCCAACACTATTGTTGTCCTCCACACTGTTGGACCCGTGCTCCTGACCGACTGGTATGAGAACCCCAATATTACCGCCATTGTCTGGGCTGGTATCCCCGGTCAAGAATCCGGTAACTCGATCACCGACCTCCTTTACGGCAAGGTCAGCCCCGGTCGCTCTCCCTTCACCTGGGGCCGAACTCGCGAGAGTTACGGCACTGATCTTCTCTACAAGCCCAACAACGGCAAGGATGCTCCTCAGCAAGACTTTAGCGAGGGCGTTTTCATTGACTACCGCCACTTCGATCGCAAGTCTGCCAGCACCAGTGGAAGCAAGGCCTCCAACGACACCAATGCTCCTATCTACGAATTCGGGTTCGGTCTATCATGGACTACTTTCGAGTACTCCCAGCTCAACATCCAACCTCATCAGAACAATGCCTACCAGCCCACCAGTGGCAACACGATCGCCGCTCCTGAGCTGGGCAACTTCAGCACCAACCTGGCTGACTACACCTTCCCTAAGGATATTCGATACATCTACCAGTTCATCTACCCCTGGCTCAATACCTCATCCTCCGGTAAAGAGGCTTCTGCCGATCCTGACTACGGCCAAAAGGCCGAGGATTTCCTTCCCCCCAAGGCCCTTGATGGCACGCCGCAGCCCAAGAACCCTGCCGGCGGGCAGCCTGGTGGCAACCCAGCGCTCTGGGACGTCATGTATACCATCAGCTGTATCATCACCAACACTGGTGACGCGATCTCTGATGAGGTTCCCCAGATCTACGTCAGCCTTGGCGGCGAGAATGAGCCCGTCCGCGTGCTTCGAGGCTTTGAGCGTATTGAGAACATTGCTCCAGGTCAACCCGTCCAATTCACCGCGGAACTGACCCGCCGTGATCTCTCCAACTGGGACACTGCCTCTCAAAACTGGGTCATCACTAGCGCGCCCAAGACCGTCTATGTTGGAAGCAGCTCGCGAAACCTGCCCCTCAGTGGCACTTTGCAGGGTGCGTCGTAGCGGTCTCTCCACAAGCAAGGAAGTCAGGGACAAGATAATGGCTGAAACGATTAGGAAGCTTAAATGGTTATTGGCTTCTAGCAATTCTTGTATATAATTACAACTATGAACATGAACATTGATATGACACTCACTATTATTGTCCCGGTTCGATGAGTGATTGCGGATTTGATGGGACGAGAGTATAAGTCGGTTGTCTTGACTAGGTTCACAAAGTTTCCTCTTCGCCTTTAGGGCCCTTTCCAAACAGTTTCTCTTATGTTTATCCCTTAATACTAACGATTTTTCATCAATTTGTTAGTCCGGAATAACGACGATGCTGTGATAACATGGTCTTGTTCCAGGGTAAAGACATTGAGTTGAGGCATTTACCTTCCTAAAGGCGAGCCGCTTCCATACAAGGAAAAAGAAAAAGGCAGAGACAGATAGCTTAGTAGTGAGGTCAGTCTACACCAACAGTAACAGTTGCCAGCCCAAGCTCATCAAAGCATTATGATCCTATTGCATCATTCCTAGGGAAGACCAGTGACAAAACAACATGCGAGGCAACGGTTTTATTTGAATATTTAACGAATGACTGCCTACTATCCAAGGAGAGACTGCTTGTCAACATAGTTGATACCACCTAAACTCATTAGTCTCCCCTCCGTCAAGAGTTGCCTCGCACTGATGCGCGTGTTTGTTTTGCATGCCACCAGTTCTTTATTTGTGAGTGTCGGAGGCCCAGATCTTGGTACCTTTGTAGAGAACAACGTTGCCGTCGTTCTGCACGGAGCAGACGACAGTGTTGTTACCGGTGCTGCCGGCCGTGTCGGTGTGCCAGGTAGGTGTGCCGTTGTTGTCGCTGCAAAGAAGCCATGTCGTCAACACGTCGTTCCCACAAATTGAGGAAGATGAAGGGGAGGAGCGTGGGTTATTAAAACTTACTACATGCAGAGGTTGCCGTCGGACTGCATGATGATGCCCTTGATGCCAGACCTCTGCTCAGCGGTGTTCTGGAACTTGCACTCGCCGTTGACGTAGACGGCGATCTTGCCGTCTTCTTGCATCTTGAGCTCAGTGCAGCCGTCCTCGCTCCACAAGCTCTGGCCGGTCAGGAGCCACTCGCCGTTGCCAAGGGTGTTGTGTGACTTGGACATGTTGTAATATCGTGGGGGATATGGAAGTTGGATGAAGGAGTTTGTGTTGTCTGTAGGTGCTTTTGAAGTTGAGTTTGAGTGATGGAGAAGATGTTCACAAGAAGGGAGTATGGTCACTTTAAATCCTTCGGTAGCCTCCGCTACAATGCTGAAGGGAGACTATGAACGAAGATCATTATGGTGGCTATCATTCACTTACTCAGCCCTGCGTCATGGCCTTCTGCAGATCGGTTGTTACCGATTAGTTCACCGCCACTCCAAAAGTTTATACTGTATGCTCTTCGGAGATGACACATTTGGCAACTCCTTTCGTGTTTCATGCAGTATCACCATCGCATTGACAGCGTGGCGTCACTAGTCTGGCTGGGTTGAGACATTCGCAGAGTCGTGACAAGCAGGCTTCGTAATTGAGGATAGAACATGATGTCAGGAACTGCATATCCGTACCGGTACTGGATATGACAGTGGACAAATTAATGCACGACGGTTTTGTTGAGAGGGAGTAGCGGCGTCTTCGTAATTCGAACGAGATGCGTGACCGGTCCTGAATCTATTACATGAGGGAATTATACAGTGATGGACTTATTATCACGGACGTAGAGGATATACATTCCCCGCCGGAGGCTCTTACTCGATGTGACGGGTTGCATAGATGATATGAGACAGTCTGCACCCACGGCCCTCCACTAAAGTAGTAGATCCAAACCTTCAACTTAGCAATTGACGAAAGCAATGTAGCAAGAAGAGCGGTGAGCGGACGCGAGGAGAACGTAAGGGATCTATCGCACAGTCTAGTTAGAGCTAAGAACGGCATCTGCCGTAAATGGGACAATTGTCTCAAATAGTGCAAACAGGTCTCGAGCTGTTACAGCAGGGAGGGAGGTCTAAATTGAGCTTATCTCTTGATCATCTCCTTAGAACGTGAACGTCAAGTTGGCACAGACATCGAATGCCTACAATCTTTGGGCGTAAAGTCGACGCGGCCACCGTACTGCGACCGACCTGGAACGGGGAACCAGCAACATCGAATAGTCCTCACCTACAAGGGAGAACGTTCATAGAGGGTGGAGTAGATCTGCATAGGTGCCCGATAGTCGTAAGTGGCTTGCGGGACTATCCGCCAATGGGTCTCGAACAGTTTCCCAACGCAGTCAAGTGCATGCATGTTCAGCTCGCCACTCGCCGCCTCCAACCCCATAGATCGACGCGATATCCTCCCCCCCCCCTCCTTCAGGACCGTTAGCCGAGTTCCGATCGTATTTCGGGAGCGGGGAAGTCCATCCGCGTTGGAGGACGAGATGCGAGATGTCGTGTTGTTGATGAGATAGACCTTTCGCGTTGGGCCATCGGGGTGTCGAATGTCTCACTTCGGTAGTCGGCTGCTTGACTGGATTTCGGCTTCTCACTGGTCGTCGCGGGGGAGATCTTTCCCCCCTGGTCTTGGCTGTTGTTGGCCGGGCCTTGGCTTGAGACATTCGAGCTTGGGTAGCCGCGTTGCACAGTATCTCTAGACACTGGATACAATCTATTGCTACTCGACGTGATAGTAATCCCTAGGCAGTATGGTGCCTGAAGATTGAGGAGGGTACAGAATCTCGTCGCCCTCTCCCGCCACAGGTGTCATGGTGTCAATCATATCCCTGCTCATGAGAATCACTAGCCCACGCCTCACTCATCTCTCATGGGTGTTCTTCAATTTTCCAATGAAACCCTCCTACTTTACGGTCAAAATGAGTATTGGTTGGAGATGAGAACTGAAGGGACTTGTTTTTCAATTATTCCGGAACGACACTGGTTTGACATGTATGGCTTACTTCTCATCAACTTTAATGAGCATGACAATAAATAAACAGAAGCCAAACTCGGCCGAGTCAGTAGAGCATTATTCGGATTGAAGGCGTAAACATGGTTCTGTCATTCGCTTTACGATCTGCCTTACATTCCACCTCCTCATCTATCTTGTGGTGAGCCAGCCCGCCTCACATGAAGTGAATATGATATGATGGTTGGCAATTTACTAAAACGTCCGAGTCTGCATTTTGTAGACTCATCAATTAACAGAGCCAATAAGCCCACCAGCCCGCGTCGCGAAGGCTATTAAGCCCCGGTGATGGCTTCTAGTCAATTTATGTCGCAATGGCAGAGCCTCATATATCTTCGCAGATAAAGAATGGCGAAGCACATTCTGATCTTGGCGCAGTGAAAGTTCATCATGGTCCTTGATGTTCAGAGTCACAAGAATCAGAAGCATTGACGGGAAGCAAGGGCGGTTATAATGACGAAGGCGAACGACAACCTGGAGAGCCTTAATAGCCGGAAGCCCATTATAGCCGACTATTTTCAATGACGATTGCTGGAAGTAGGATATGAAAAGTGTGTCTTCCTATGTCTCAAGCGTGGTAGAAGACACTACGGGACAGATTTACCTGTCAATTGGGACAACGCGAAAACTTGGGCTTGACAGATTGCGCAGGGAATCTGAGCCACGGTGGAAGAGATGGTCTTTTTATTCTGCCAATAGAGTACAAGAAATTAATGTCGTCACGCATGAAGGCTGCCTGAGAACGATTGCTGATGCATAAACACGCAGATACGATTCATGAAAGTTGAACGACCAGAATGTCGATAGCCAGAACTCCAGGTCTGTATTTTAGAAAAGTCCTCCAGTGAAGAACAATAATTCTTACAGATCCCCGGGTAGGCATATTTTCACACCAGAACCAAAGAGTTGCCCGGAAACTACAACTCTTCACTTCTCGCTGAACTCTTTCACGAACAATCTCGGCGGTGGCCAAACATCGCTGAGTTACATGTTCACAATGTCCTCGACGTTGTGTCTCTTTGGGCCCGGAACGCTGTTAAAGACACGATTCTCGAGGATGGAATTCGCGAGCAAGTCCAGGTAATTGCAAGAGTGGCTTGAAAACACGGAAGAGCTTGCGCTAGGGGAATTAAAAAAGTCCATAGAGGATGAGCGACGGGGTCCATTGACTTACAATCACTACTACGCTGGCAACGTGCAGAAGTCCAGACTGGGGACCCAGAGCAGTCATACGAGGAAGGCAGTCGAACTGGAGGTCAGAGTGACTGGCACGGACAACTGTATCTTGACAACATCCCGCATCGAGTTGAGAGATTTATCGATGCAATCAGATCACAGATCACTGTCGACATGGATGATCAGACTTGCAGTAAAGCTACAGTATAGTTGGATGCGTATTACGAGGTAAGAACGACAGGCTACCTTGATGAAGTCTACTTACCACCTTCAGGTTGCAATGAAGACTTTGGTGGATAACGTGGCTCGTCAAGTCATTGAACGACACATTTTATCGCCTCTCCCGCGAAGCATTGGACTTTGCCTCCCGGCCCTGGTTTCTTCCCATAGCCCATGTAAGGCGAGAATCTTGAGCTATGGGCTCCGTCACCCAGGCGAGGCTATTCAGGATCATCTAGAGACAGCGCATGGACAGCAGCGGAGGATCTGGGAGCGACCCCTGTTTCCCCTGCTGTTCACAGTCCATAATCTGGCTACGCAAAAGCTGTTGTTTCACAATACCTTGGCACCGCTGTTGGGTGTTTTACGCGCGCTAGATGATCCCTGTGTTGGTCGACAGTAACGAGTACATATAAGCTGACCC
>JAMYIC010000277.1:21933-53713 GCA_024112705.1 Microcera coccophila | reverse complement strand
GTAACTTGGTAAGATGATAGTCTCCAATACTATTTACGATGAAGATCGACCAAGAGATGTGAAGTTCCAATTAATGCCCCGTCATCCTGCATCGTGTCTGTCCCAGCTTTCCCCGCATTTATACCGTTTATGGTAGTTGTACGATAAAGTGTGCGATATAAGTCGCATCATTGCAGTATTTGCGCTTCCTCTTCCTAAATCGCATTCGCTCAGACGTTCGACAGTCAGTGTTCTACCAAATGCCTCTCTATCAGATCTATCATTCCTACCCTTTGACGCCGGAACAACGGCAATCACTCGCTACATCCATCACCTCTCTGCACTGCACCACCTTCAACACACCTGCCTTCTTCGTACACATACGATTCATCGCGAATGATGCCAGCGATGGCAATTATTTCATGGCAGGCAAACCCCGTCTGAACAACTCCAACGGCATCGTTGCCATTGTGCGAACCTCGGCCGCTCGGACAAAAGCTTCGTTCGACGATCTTGGTGCGAAGATTGAAGACGCCTGGAACGAGGCGCTTGAAGTGTCCGAGACAGCGCAAGACTTCAAGACGAAGAGGTTGCTGAAGGTAGTCTTTACGCCCATGATCACGATTCGCGAAGGAGGAATGGCCATTCCGGAGGCTGGCCAGGAGGATAGCTGGCTCCAACAGCAGTTGCCCTATTTCAAGGAAATGAGTGAAAAACATGGCATTGAGGAGTTTACTGAATTGTTGGATGAACTCAAGCAACGGGAAGCTTTCAAGGGCCAGTTGTAGTGACTTGGTCGTTGTTCCACAACGGGCCTACTGTAGTCTACATACATTTCTCAGTAATTCTACATACGCGAGTCCCGAAAATGAATACGAACGCTTGGATTTTAAAAAAAAACACAATCACGAAACCAAAATATTTGAGAGTTCTTCCATAACCCTTACTCGACAGGCTGTATCATCGGACATCATGGCATTGTCCACAAACACTCAGGCATACAAGCTTATTTGAACATTTCACTGACACCTACCTGTCACTGATATTGCCAATCTTGGCTATGACCGTCGCCGGAGCCCTGGCCGAAGAAGGAGCAAGCATCAAGACACACCTAGGGTCAAGGGGTAGTCGGTAACAGGATGCTGCAGAACCACGCGATCGAGAGGCAGTACAAGAGTTTTTGAGGCCCAAAGCCTGATATCTTGATGTCTTCGTAGGCCCAAAAGCTTTCAAGATGCGCAGAATGCTCAATAGCATCATAATTACGAAAAGCTTAGGTGGCTATGGGGAACAAAAGGATGTTACTACTTTAATTAGAAACACCTCAGTGTATAGGACTTTGTACCTGCACGACACGACGGCGTAAAAGTGTTGGATCTTGAAGAGGAAGAATCTCACAAACTGGTAAGAGTACGTAACCCACTCCCAACTGGTACTGCTACTAACACCTCATGTGTCGTCGGTTTTCTGAACACCCCAGTAGCAAGCCCGTAAGAAGTTAGCATACCGCAAAAGAAGTACTCCAATGGACACACGCTCGACAGATGCACTCACTGAGGGATTATTAGATGAACAATTAATCAAGCGGTTTGCCCTGGGCTTATCATACGAGGTGGGATCTACAGATTAACTCTGGGTGATATGTCTAGTTAAGGAAATTTGGGCGTCATGGCTTGCGCTCGGAAATTCAGCGTCCGATACCCTCGAAACCCCGGGGAACCACAGATCTCAAGGATCGTGCGGCTTGCGAGCTCTTGAAATTGTGACGCGCTCCGGAGATCGGGGTCTGGTTGACTCTCGGGACCGGTGGTGGAGATTAGGAATGCAAGATGAAGTGTCATCCCAAAGAGGTGCTATCAGCCGTGTGCTCTCGCTTATTCGTCCGACATGTTAACTGTCTTCGGCTAGCTTTTGAACAATGTCCGCAAGCTAAACTAACGCTAATAACTTGACCTTGATCACAAACGACAGACAGCACAAGTCAAGCTGAGCCGTGGTCAGATGAGCAAGAGTAATGGTTTGCTCACGGAGAATAAATCACAACCAGTGAGGACAAATTAAAGACGATTTCAATTACAAGATTCGTAAATTCATCAAGACCATGGCTCCAAATTGTCTCTAACAACCCACGCCTAGTGTCTATCTGTTTCGTGATGAATGACCATCTTAAAGCACTTACCCTACACGATGCTACAATGTCTCACTTGACACTCGCTTCTTCGCAGAAGACCCACAGTCGTTTACTGTCAGTCGGTTCACCGTTCCTCGCATGGATGGTGGCGTTTAGCGTATATAGAAAGTGGCAAACCAGAGATGCAAACTGAGTGGAAAGTCGCTTACCGGCTTCTTTCGACCATTTACGACCACAGAGTGGCTGACTAGCAAAGCCGCAAGCGTACTACATTCCGCTTGTGTAACGTAGAGGAACAGCTCGGCTACGGGATGCTGCGAGTATCACTTCTCACAAGTCCGAGCACCACCATTCGCGCCTGCAATCAACCTTGCGCAGCTCATGATATCATCGAGTCAAGGGGGGGGGTGGCCCTCTCCTCGCCAAGTCCAGGTCCCAGGAACGTGACCCGGGGCAAGCTGAGGGCCCTGAGCTTGGTAAACCATCGACCGGGAAATCCACAACTCCCTGATCCGAACCACTTCGATATGACATGTCGCCCAAGGGCGGGACCGAGTTCCGCTGGTGGCTCGACTAAAACCAAGCCCCTATGCCTCACCCGGAATGGCTTTGGCGAGGGTGAGCCAGACACGAGTTCGCGGCTGAACCCCCCCCGGGCTCGCTAAACGCCTGCCGTCATTCCCGATCGCCCTAGCCTCGGGAATGGAGTTTGAATTTGGGTTAACATGCGTTGCACCGGCCCGCACCCACTCCGCTCGCTAAGGAATCTTCGAGGCGACATGAGCCTTGAGGTGAGCCAGGAACAGGACAAATAATAAGATATCGTCCTTTCAATGAATGGTCTTGCTGCTAGTCTTGGGTGGAAAAAGAGATGTCTCATTTTAAGGCTTTGCAATAGGTCATCAAACTGACCTCGATTGTCAGAGCATGGCAATTGTCGGACAAAGATGCCTCCCCAACTCCTTGAGCTACGATCTGTACTTCTTGAAGTTAGTGGATGTTGGTGTTTTGCTCCAAGGTTTACGCCACCGAACAACATCTCCGAATCTACAGCCTTCGACCGACATCTACGGCACGACATTCCAGGCTCAAAGCCGGGGGTGGTGTTGTCCAAAGACGAGATTCTCCTTTTCAACTAGACCCTAAGCCATCGCCATCAAAGCGGGAGGACCAATTACACGGTCTTGGAAGCGAGGGGCGAACAGATATCCGTTTTCGTGATCACTCGGTAGAAGTTTAATGTCTCCTGATAATGAACAAATTCCGCATCTCAGTCAGACAAAGACACATTTTATCCCTTGATATCTTCGCGTGAGGCATGTCTGAGAATAGCCATTGTCTCTCTTGATGTCTACATGCGAGACCTCTCGCCATTAAGACAGTCATGCAGCTTTCAACGCTTGTCGGCGGCGCGGCCCTCAGCTTGGTATGGATACTAGCTGGGTTTGTACATGCTGACTGTCCTGCGAGCGTCACAATCATTACCGTTGAACGGGAGGTCCATATCGGCGTTCAGCCTGTATACATCAGCGCTTTCTTCGACAGCAATACCACTATTGGACTCCAGGGAACTGACATCTCTATTACCGATGCACCCACAACTTTTGTCAGCGAGCTGACCATCACTAATACCATTATTTCTACAGTCTTTTAGTGAGTTGTAAAAAGGTTACCTTCGAGTTTCTGCCTTCTAACAGTATGCAGTACGAGCCTTTCTCCCGCCAATGGCCCTTTCACTTCAACCATATATTACCAAGGATTTAATCCCAGTTCATCACTGTTCAAGGCCTCAGGATTTGCGGGCTCCGCTCTCAGCGTCTTGGAGGATAATGCACAGACTAGGGGCCTCACACGGACGAATGCTGCGGATGAGGTCGCCTCTTCCGCTCTTGCGTTCAACGCCGCAGATCTTGCGGGGCTCGATACTCTCGTCAATCCTGTATCTACTACTGATGCCAAACAAGGCCTCGACCCTCAGCCTCCAGAGTTGACGCGCTTCTCTGGAGGGGTTGAGCGTCATACGACCGCGGTTACAGATGTCGAAACACATGAAACCATCTTTACCATCAACGAACCCGCCAAGACGATCCATGTTTACGATGTTTTGGCTACGACGGTTAGGAGAATCACGGTCATTTCAAAGGGCCTCAAGACGATCTACCTGATTTCCGCAAAAACATCTGGGGCCGACCTCTCCCTCACGAGAGACGCGACAACGGGTACTGGCTCCCAAGACGAAAGTGGCATACCGGGCCGTACAACGGTCACGAATTATGGGCCTCCAGGATCTGATCCGACGTCGATGACTTTGGTGCCCGATCCGGGAGACCAAACGACTGTCATTGTAGTCAAGCCACCTTTCACAGGCACAGTCAGTAATGTCAACCCGCCTTCTTCTGGCACTGGCGGTAATGTCGACCCGCCTTCTTCTGGTACTGGCGGTAATGTCGACCCGCCTGCAGCTGGTACAGCGAGTAATGTTCGCCCACCTTTCTCGGGTACCATCAGTAACGTCGATCCATCTTCTACCGGTACAGCCAACGGCGTCGATCCCTACACCACTCTGGCGAGGTTTGCCCCGTACGGATCTGATCCAACAACCATCACCCTCGCACCAGGCCGAGGAGGCGGACAGAGAACAGTGGTGATTTTAAAACCTCAATCCAAGGGATACACGGGCAATGCCACCGAGACGACCCTGACTAGCTTTGCGCCACCGGGATCTGCACCAACTACGCTAACTCTATTACCGGATAAGGACAACGGCCAAGGTACCGTCCTGGTCCTTCGGCCTCTGGGTTCTAGTACGTCGGAAGGTTACGCCACCGTTACAAGCTTCGGCCCGCCTGGCTCAGGCCCGACGACTGTCACGCTAGCGCCCGGCGATGATGGCGCACAGGGGACTGTTCTCGTCCTTCGGCCTCGTGTTAGCGCTAGTGGAGATGCTGGTGATGTCTACACCACTGTGACGAGTCCAGGGCCATCTGGCTCTGCTCGCAAACTCGTCACCTTGGCCCCTGAGAACCCCGGTGGTACTGGGACCGTTATCGTGGTGGAGCCTCCCTCAACAAGCAGCCAGGGTCCCCATTTCACGACTATTAACAGGATTGGGCCTCCTGGTTCCCCTGTAAGAACTATCACGATACCTCCAGGATCGATGGATGGCCAGGGAACTGTAATCGTCATCCGACCCGGTACGAGTACAGCTCATCCCTCGTCCTTGACAACCATCACAAATTTTGGCGAGCCCGGGTCCCCTCTGAGAACCGTCAGCTTGGATCCAACGGATGGTGGCCCGGGAACTGTTCTCATAGTTACACCTCGTCCGGGAGGAACGGAGGACGGTGGGCTGTTCGTCACGTCAACCAGCTACGGACCGTCCGGTTCTCAGCCAACAACAATTACTCGATCTGCAGCCAATGGCAATGGAAGAGGAACAGTCATTGTGATAGAGCCTCCCCAAGACCCCCAGGGATCCTACGCTACTGTTACAAGTTATGGTTCCGTGGCTACTACAATCACTGAGCGTCCAGCTGGAAGAAATGGGCGCGGAACTGTCATCATTATAAGGCCGAGGCCAGAGATGTCCAGCGAAACTGAAGCATCGACCGCTTCAAGAAGGGTCAACATCAAGCATTTTATGTCTTTTGTGGACCCGAACAATCCATTTGATACAAATCTCCAAGCGGTTTCTTCCAAAACTCAACCTGGCTCAGCTGGCACTCATGCTCATAAGTCTACTAGCTCATCTACAAATCTTCCCAAGCTCATGACGGACTGGATATCCACTCCCACTCACAGGCTGGGAGTGACGTTGCCAGCTTCTACCACTGTACCAAAGACTAGCGCTCCCACGATAAAGACAGTTATAAGAACTGGACGGCAAGCTACAAGTTTGACGCTGTCTCCATCTCAATCCAATGAGCCATGGACTGTCATTGTTATCAGGAAAGGGTTCGCTTCTTCGCACTCGTTCAGCCTGAGCGATGATGCAACCGAGTCTACGCGATACACGACAGTTACGCGGACTGGACCACTTGCGACTACATTGACGCTGACCCCATCTGGAGGTAAAGCTGTTGAGACAGTAATTGTGATTAAATCAAGAACGAAGGTAGCTACTTCAGACGCCACTGCTTCTCGGAGCACTACGCCTTTGAGGATATACACTACTCTCACTGCCACTGGACCACAAGCGACGACTTACACAGTAACTCCATCCCAGTCAACCGCCCCATATACCATCATTAAAGTGAAAGTGGGAGTTCCACGGAGCTCTGCTGCCAACAACGGCGCTCAGCCCAGCGAGAGCTCTGCATCTGACTCAACTGCCAAGATCACGAATCCCCTCTCGGATAGTACCGCGACCGATTCGTTGGTTTTTTCAACCGTTACTGTCCCAGGCGCCACGGAAACCACAATGACCGTTACTCCATCCCCTGGAAGCCCAACCCGTATCCTTGTTGTGGTCACCAGAATTTCTACAGTTTCCGTTACTTCATCGGATGGACTCATGCAGAGTTCTCCAACTGAGAGTGACAGTAGCCTGAGCTGGGTTACGGTCACGAGCTCAGGCACTCACTCTACGGTATTCTCGATCACTCCTACTACTGGCCCAGGGACAGTCGTCATTATAGAGGAAGCCACAATCAACATCGGGTCGAATACTCTTTTTGGTAGTGCTGGGTTGGATGGATTCTACGTGACGGTGACCGAGTTCGGCTCCCAACCTACCACGTTCACTTTGGACCCTACGGATCCTTCTCAGCTTGGAACTGTTGTGGTCGTTCAAAGCTCATCGACAGTTCCTGACCCCAGATCTGCAGTTACGATTACAAGACCCGGGTCTCAAGCCACGACCTTGACCCTTGTACCATCCGCTTCGTCTGACCCGGAGACGATCATTGTCGTTGAGCCAGGAATCTCATCGGAAAGCTTCACAGGGTCGTACACTACAGTTACTAATACCGGATCTCAGGCTACAACCTTGACAATTGATCCCGTAGAACCGTCGGGGACCCGAACCGTTCTTATCTTTGAGAAAGTTGGCTCCCCATCTAGACTTCTCAGCGGACCTCTCGTCACAGTCACGAGTCTTGGAACACAAGCCACAACGTACACTGTTCCTCCCACGGCGGCCTCGCTACCAGCAACAGTAGTCGTCATCCAAGTTTCTGCTTCGATCTCAGGACCAGGGGCCTCGACCACAGAAAGTTCCCATTTTGTGACTATCACTAGCGCCGGGACTCAACCAACGACATACACGATTTTCCCCACCATCGCCTCAGATCCGGCCACAGTCGTTGTTGTCCAAGGAACTCCTGCTGGCGGAGGCAGGCCTCCTGTCACAATTACAAGCTCTGGATCTGTGGCGACTACGTTCACTCTCACAGCAGCATCTGCATCAGACCCAGAAACAGTCATCGTGATTGAGAAAGCCGCTTCCGGTAACCTACCTTTCACAACAGTGACCAGTTCTGGATCTCTTGCGACTACCTTTACTCTCACGGCCACGGCCGCGTCAGAGACCGGAATCGTAGTTGTGATTGACCCGACTTACTCAAGCGGAGGCAGCGGGTCTTTCGTAACTTTGACGAGTTCTGGGGTTAGCCCGTCGACCTTTACAGTTTTCCCAACCGATACTTTAGATCTTGGAACAGTCGTCGTGGTCAACGGACCTACTAGTGGAAGTCCATCTCTGGTGACGATTACGAGTACCGGCTCTCAAGCCACAACATTCACTCTCGCTCCTACAGCTACCTATGACCCTGCCACTGTTGTCGTTGTGGTAGACCCTGCAGCAAGTTCTGGTTTGACCTTGAGCGGTACTAATGGAATTTTTAGCGGACCACTAACCACCGTGACCTCCTTTGGGTCCCAGCCGACTACATATACCCTTCTACCCTCAGTGACATCCGGGACTGGAATTGTTGTGATCATAGAAGCTACAACGACCTCTGACACAGCTTCCAGTAGCCCCAGTGCTACTTTCAACGGGCCGGTTACGACGGTTACCTCTCTCGGAGCTCAAGATACGACTTACACTATTTTGCCTCCGGCCTCATCCGGCACTGCAACCGTTTTCGTCATCGAGGCAACAACTGATGCTGGCATCAGTGGGCCTCTCACGACAATTACTTCGATAGGTTCTCAGCCTACTACTTATACCCTCCTACCTTCAGTCTCGTCGGGAACTCGAACTGTTGTTATCGTTGAGGCCACAGCGAGTGATATCGCTGGGCCTTTGACAACAGTCACTTCGCTGGGTCCCCAGTCTACCACTTATACCCTTCTGCCCACGGATCCATCCGGAACTGGAACTGTTGTCATCGTTGAACCAACAGCTACTACCAGCTTTGGTGGACCTGTGACAACAGTGACATTATTAGGTCCTCAGCCTACCACCTACACTCTCTTACCTTCAGATGCTTCAGGCACGGCAACTGTTGCTATTGTCGAGCCCACAGCTTCCGCTAGCCTCACTGGGCCCTTAACGACAGTCACATCCATAGGGTCTCAGCCTACTACATTCACCCTTCTACCTGCGGTTCCCTCGGACACTGCGACTGTGGTTATTGTTGAAGTGGCAAGCAGTGCTAGTCTCGGCGAGCCTTTGACAACAGTTACATCACTGGGTCCTCAGGCTACCACCTACACACTCCCGCCCTTGAGCTCATTAGGAACTGGAACTGTTGTAGTCGTCGAGGCAACGGCTACCAGTAGCCTGAGTGGGCCTTTGACAACTGTTACATCGCTAGGTTCACAGCCTGCCACTTATACCCTTCTGCCCTCTGTCTCATCAGGCACCGCAACTGTTGTTATCGTTCAGGCGACAACTGGTACTGGTCTCAACGATCCCTTCACAACAGTCACATCACCGGGCTCTCAGCCCACCTTATACACTATCCTGCCTTCGGCTTCTGGCGCAACTGGAACTGTTGTCATCGTCGAACCAACAGCCAGTACTAGTCTAGATGGGCCTTTGACAACAGTCACATCATTGGGTTCTCAACAGACTACTTATACTCTGTTACCTTCCGTCTCCTCAGGAACCGGAACTGTCGTTATCGTCGAAGTGACGCCCGCCGGTAATCTCGGTCAACCTTGGATCACGATTACATCGCTAGGCTCCCAGCCGACTACTTATACACTGCTTCCCTCTGACTCCTCAGGTGCTGCAACCGTGGTTGTAGTTCAACCAACAGCTACGACCAGTCTCAACCAGCCATTTACGACAGTTACTTCGCCGGGCTCCCAGCCAACCACCTATACCATCCTACCCTCAGTCTCTGGTGCGACCGGCACTGTGGTCATTGTTGAACAGACAGCTACTACTAGCCTCAGTGGGCCACTGACCACAATTACTTCATTCGGAGCGCAAGATACAACCTACACCCTCTTACCTTCCGACTTGACTGGGACTGGGACTGTTGTTATCGTTGAGGCCACAGCAAGCATTAGTTTCAGTGGACCTGTAACAACTGTTACTTCTTTTGGCTCTCAAGCAATCACCTATACCCTTTTGCCCTCAGACCCTTCGGGAACCGAAACCGTTGTCATTGTCGAGCCGACGACTTCTATTCCTGCTTCACCCGGCAGATCCTACACTACCATCACAGGATATGGCTCTCAGCCCACGACAATCACTGTTCAGCCATCAGGCGCCTCCGATCCTGTGACTGTGTTTGTTCTTGAGGCTACCGTAAGCTTGGGTACTGCATCTGCTTCTTCGAATGGTGCAGCCACGGGGCCATATACAACAATCACTGATTATGGCTCTCAACCTACTACCATCACGATTGCGCCCACGGCTGCATCGGAAACCGGGGTGGTTCTTATTATTGAGTCTACTACGAGCTTCAACTCGCCCGCACCAAGTGGTGCTTCCAGACCCTTCACGACAGTGACTAGCTTTGGCGCACAACCAACGACCTTCACAGTCACGCCTACAGATCCTTCAGTTGAAGGAACCGTTTTCATTGTTGAACCAACTACAGGCGGCGCATCGAGTGCTGTCTCCGTGCCCTTTACAACAGTCACTAGCTTTGGTACACAGCCAACAACTATCACGCTCACGCCTACGGACTCTTCGCTTCAAGGGACCGTTCTCGTTATTGCACAAGCTACGGGAATCGCATCAAATGGAGTCGGTAGACCTCTGACAACAGTGACAAGCTACGGCGCTCAGCCAACCACTTTCACAGTCATGCCCACAGACTTCTCGCTCGAAGGGACCGTTGTGGTTGTTGAGCAAACCACGGGTAGCACATCGAATGGTGTTTCTGGACCGTTTACCACAGTCACTAGCTTGGGTGCGCAGCCAACAACTTTCACACTCACACCTACGGATGCTTCGCTCCAAGGGACGGTTGTCGTCGTTCAGCAGACCGCCGGAACTGCATCAAATGGCGCTTCCGGGCCTTTTACGACAGTGACTAGCTTTGGGGCGCAGCCGACCACCCTCACGCTCACACCTACAGATCCGTCACTTCAGGGGACGATTATTATTGTTGAACAAACTACGGGAGTTGCACCGAGTGGAAGTGGCAGACCTCTGACAACCGTGACAAGTATTGGGGCTCAACCTACTACTTTCACTATTTCGCCCTCGGACCCATCGGGGCTTGGAACGGTTGTTATTGTTGAATCGGCATCACTAAGTGTCTCGGGACTGTCAACCGGATCTATCACACAGGCCTTCACAACTGTGACAAGTTTCGCCTCCCAGCCTACTACTTTCACTGTTCTGCCCACGGACCCATCGGGACTAGGAACTGTTGTTGTTTTGGAAGCGACATCTCCAAGTGTCCCAGGCCAGGCGACTGGGCCTGTTACCGAAGCCTTCACAACGGTGACCAGTGTTGGGTCTCAGCCTACAACAATCACTGTCCTTCCCACGGCTTCAACGGAGTTGGGAACAATCATCGTTGTCCAAACGGCCTTACTGAGCTTGGATCCATCTTCCAGTGCATCTGTCGATCAACAGCTTACCACAATCACGAGTATTGGCTCCCAGGCTACTACTTATACCATCTTACCAACAGACCCTGCGGCATCAGAACTGGGAACGGTTGTTGTTGTTGTGGAAACGGCATCGTCTAACGCACCTCTCAGCCAAGGATTCACGACGATCACGAGCATTGGCTCCCAACCTACTACTTATACGATCCAGCCCACTGGCTCCGCAGCGTCAACTGGATTGGGAACGGTTGTCATTGTCCAGACAGCCCCATCAACCTTGGGTCCGTCGTCCAGCCCGTCATTCGGCCAACAATTTACGACTGTTACGAGCGTGGGCTCCCAAGCTGCTACTTACACCATACTCCCGGCGGATTCCACTGCTCTAACACAGCTGGGAACAGTGGTGGTCGAAATACCGTCGGCCAGTCTCTCGTCATCCAGCACGGCACTCGGCCAACAATTCACAACTATCACGAGCGTTGGTTCACAAGCTGCCACTTATACTATACTACCCACGGACTCTACAGCTGCGTCGGACGTGGTAACAGTTGTCGTCGAGATACCATCAGCAAGCTCAGGGTTACCATCCAGCACACCTCTCGGGCAACAGCTCACAACAATCACTCGTATTGGTGCACAAGCTACGACTTATACCTTACTGCCAACCGATTCCACAGCTGCATCAGAGCTAGGCACAGTAGTCGTTGTCGAAACGGCACCAGCAGGCTCCAACCCATCAACATTTTCGGGGCAGCTCACAACAGTCACAAGCATTGGCTCTCAAGCTACAACTTACACACTACTGCCTACGGCTCCTACGGCAGCATCGGAATTGGGAACCGTAGTCGTTGTGGAAACGGCCCCAGCAAGCTTGGATCCCTCCTCAGTTGTTTCGAGACAATTCACAACCGTCACTAATATCGGCTCTCAACCTACTACCTATACTCTACTCCCCACAGCCTCTACAGCAGGAACAGAATTGGGAACAGTGGTCATTATCGAACCAGCATCAGCAAGCTTTGACCCATCTTTGCCCTTTTCAAGGCAGTTCACGACTGTCACTAACGTTGGCTCCCAAGCTACTACCTTTACTGTGTTACCAACGGATTCTTCAGCTACTTTAGAGCTAGGAACAGTTTTCGTCGTAGAAACGACATCGGGAGTCATCACTCCCTACTCAACCTTTTCAAGGCAATTGACAACAGTTACCAGCATTGGTCCACAAGCAACAACTTACACTGTACTACCTACAGATCCTGCAGCTACCTCAGAAATAGGCACAGTATTTGTGGTCGAGACGGCATCCAGGCAATTCACAACAATCACTAACTTGGGGTCACAAGACACCACTTTCACGGTCTTGCCGATAGACCCTGCGGCATCAGACTTGGGCACTGTCATCGTCGAGATAGCTTCAGCAAGCGCGAACCCATCCTCTTCAGATTCGAGACAGTTCACAACGGTCACCAATTTAGGAACACAAGCTACCACTTATACGGTATTGCCGACGGGCTCCGCAATGTCGGAATTGGGATCTGTCATTATTGTCCAGACGGCCTCAGGCGCAGACCAGTCTTCAACAAACTCGAGACAGTTCACAACAATTACTAGCATAGGTTCACAGGCCACTACTTATACTGTCCTACCTACGGGAGCTGCCGGTGCCTCTGAACCGGGGACTGTTATCGTTGAGATAGCCTCAGCAAGTGTGGACCCATCATCTGGCGCATCTGTCAGCCAGCAGTTCACAACAATTACCAATATCGGCTCACAAGCTACTACCTACACGGTCTTACCAACAGGATCTGCGGCTTCTGAACTGGGAACCGTCTTCATTGTCGAGACGGCCTCGCCAACATCGAACCCATCACTCAGCGTATCTGCTGGACAGCAATTCACAACGATTACCAGTACTGGCTTACAAGAGACTACTTACACGGTCCCACCCGCCGGTACCGCTGCATCGGAATTGGGAACTGTCGTCATTGTCGAGACGGCTCCAGCAAGCTCGGATCCATTGCTCGGCCCGTCTATCAGTCAGCAATTCACAACAGTTACCAGTACAGGCTTACAAGCTACTACCTACACAGTCTTGCCGACAGGCTCTGCAGCTACCTCTGAGGTGGGAACTGTAGTTGTTATCGAGGCAGTCCCAGCCACCCTGCCATCTTCAGCAAATTCGAGGCAGTTCACAACAATTACAAGCCCTGGATCACAAGCCACTACTTACACGATCTTACCGACAGACCCCGCGGCTTCGGAGTTGGGAACTGTCATTGTTGAGACGCCTTCAGCAAACTTGCCATCTTCAACAGATTCGAGGCAATTTACAACAGTTACTAGCCCTGGCCCACAAGCTACTACTTACACCATCCTACCTACGGACCCTGCAGACGTTTCTGGGCTGGGAACAGTTGTCGTCGTCGAGACAGCTTCTTCAAGCATTGAACCATCTGCCATTCAGCAGTACACAACAATCACAAGTCTTGGTTCACAAGCTACTACTTATACGGTATTACCGACTGGCTCTACGGGGTCGGAATTGGGGACTGTTGTAGTTATCGAGGCAACCTCCGGAAGCGTGGACCCATCTGTCACTCAACAATTCACGACCATCACGAGCCTTGGTTCGCAAGCTACGACCTACACGATCCTGCCTGCAGGCCCCGGAGCCTCCACTGAGCTAGGAACCGTCCTCGTTGTGGAAATAGCTACAGCGAGCCCGGGCTCACCATCTGGCACATTTGCTGCTCAGCAGTTCACAACAATCACAAGTCTTGGTTCTCAAGCTACTACTTATACTGTTCTACCTACGGACTCGACAGCTGTCTCTGAACTGGGAACTGTCATTGTCGTTGAGGCGACCTCCGCAAGCGTGGATCCGTTCTCCAGCCAGCAATTCACAACAGTCACAAGTCTTGGATCGCAACCTACGACCTATACAATCCTCCCCACAGGCTCGGCAGCCTCTTCCGAACTTGGCACCGTCGTTGTTGTGGATACATCATCAGCAAGTCTGAGCTTACCCTCAGTTTCTTTTTCGGGGTCCCTCACAACACTTACAAGTATTGGGTCACAAGACACTACTTATACGGTCCTACCTACGGGATCAGCGGCGGTTTCTGAACCTGGGACCGTCGTTGTTGTTGAGACACCTTCGGCAAGCCCGGGCTCTCTCCCTCCACTCACAACAGTCACGAGTTTTGCCGCACAAGCAACAACTTACACTGTTCTCCCTTCAGATGTGACCGGATTAGGAACAGTCGTCGTAGTCGAGGTTTCAGCGAGCCTTGACCCATCAGACTCTTCAAGCGGTGCTATTAGTCGCGGCTACACTACAACAACCATACTCGGCGCTCAAGCAACTACTTATACTGTTGCGCCTTCAGATTTGTCCGAGCTTGCAACTGTATTTATTGTGGAACAGACCAGCTCTGGTGGGAATCCCACAGCATTCACGCCAACTCCTGGAATTTCTTACACGACAGTATCTCTTCCCTTCTCGGGTACACAAACCGTCGAAACTACTTACACAGTAGCCCCAACAGGAACTGATACAGTGGGTACTGTCTTCGTCCGAGCTGGCAGTCCATCCTCGACCGCTCTAGATCCCACTGCCTTCGGATATACGACAGTCAATCTGCCTTTCTCAGGAACCGATACGGCCGCAACAACTTTCACGGTGGACCCTGCTGGTACAGATACCGTCGGCACAGTTTTCATCAGAGGCTCTGGTAGCCTTTCTCCTTCTAGCTCAGGAGCGCCACCAATTCCTTATACCACTGTGACTCTACCTTTCTCAGGAACCGAGACTATTGCAAGCACTTTTACCGTTCCGCCGGCCGGAACAGACACAGTTGGGACTGTATATATTCGTGCTTCTTCAGCATCTGGCTCGACTCCCACTGGTATTGCTCCGGGTCCCGTGTCTTATACTACTGCCTTCCTGGGATATTCTGGCACGCAGACAGTCCCGACAACATTCACATTGGCGCCTACAGGAACAGATACGGTTGGTACTGTGTATATCAGGGATCCTCCTGCTTCATCGACGCCAACTCAACCCCTCGCATCCGCAATCTCCTTAACCACTGTAAGCTTGCCATTCTCAGGCACTAACACGGTCGCAACCACATATACCGTTGATCCTTCCGGCACAGAAACAATCGGGACTGTATTTATCAGAGAATCTCAAGCTTCGCCGACAAGTTCTCCGACCTTACCTGCTCTCTCCTACACAACTGTCAATCTCCCCTTAACCGGCACCGAAACGGCCGAAACCACTTACACGGTTTTCCCTACTGGAACCCAGACTATTGGGACCGTATTTGTTCGAGTCCGATTGGGTTCACCCGCCTCTACATCCCGAAGGATTTCGTATACCACAGTCACTGTACCACTATCTAGTACACGGACTGTCGGAACCACTTACACCGTCAACCCAACAGGCACAGAAACTATTGGTACCGTTTTCATCCAAGGTGATCCCTCGGCTACTCTGAGCCCTGGCTTGCCTACAAGGTCATTCACGACTGTCAACTTGCCATTCTCTGGGACTCAGACGGCCGAAACTACTTTTACCGTAGACCCAACAGGCTCCGAAACCGTTGGTACCGTCTTCATTCGCGCTTCTGGGACCCTTTCATCCCCAGACTCAGCATCCCCTACCTTACCTAACCCTACCATCTCCTACACAACCATCACCATTTCGCCTTCTGGGACTGAAACCGCTGCAACTACATTTACCGTCACACCCACAGGCACCGAAACAATTGGTACCGTTTTTATCCGCGCTTCTGAGGATCCTTCAGTTTCCCCCACCCTGCCATCCCCTACTTTACCTTATCCTACAATTTCCTACACGACTGTTACGATTTCACCTTCTGGAACTCAAACCGAGGCAACTACGTTCACCGTTGCGCCCACAGGGACGGAAACGGTTGGTACAGTCTTCATCCAGGAAGCTCTCGCAACCCCATCTGGATCACCAATCCCAAGCTTCCCTGCAATATCGTTCACGACTGTCAGTCTTCCCTTCTCAGGCACACAGACGGTGGCTACTACCTTCACCGAGAGCCCTACGGGTAGTGGCACGGTTGGCACCGTATTTATTCTGGGTTCTCAAAGTCCTCTATCGTCTCCTTTGGCACCTACCGTTTCCTATACGACCATTACAATCCTACCTTCAGGGACTGAGACTGGGGCGACTACGTTCACCGCGAGTCCGACCGGCGTTGAAACTATTGGTACAGTGTATATCCGGGAGTCTCTATCAATCACAGCCGGATCGCCAACCCAGAGCTCCCCTGCAGTTTCGTACACAACTGTCAGCCTTCCGCTTTCTGGTACGCAGACAATTCCTACGACTTTTACGGTGCAGCCGACCGGAACAGAGTCGATTGGTACTGTCTTCGTTGAGTATGCTGGGCCTACGTCTTTGGATATTTCTACTACAAGTCTCGGGGCCCTGGCATATACAACTATAAGTCTTCCGTTCTCCGGTACACAGACAGTTCCTACAACTTTCACGGTGCAGCCGACAGGAACGGAATCAACTGGCACTGTTTTCATTCGATATCCTGAACCTACGTCTTTGGATGCATCTACACAAAGCCCGGGAGCCGTATCATATACAACCGTTAGCTTGCCATTCTCTGGCACTCAAACAGTGGCCACGACGTTCACGGCACAGCCAACTGGAACAGAATCGATTGGTACTATCTTCGTCCAATACGCTAGGTCTACATCCCTAGACCCGTCTACTGAGGGCCCAGGAACTGTATCATACACAACTGTTAGCTTACCATTTTCTGGCACTCAGACAGTTCCCACGACTTTCACGGCGCAGCCGACTGGCACAGAATCGATTGGTACTGTCTTCATTCGCTACCCGACAACAACAGATTCGCCAACCGGTCTACCTTCTTACACTACGGTGACTCTGCCATTCTCCGGTACCGAGACTGATGGAACTACTTTTACAGTGGCGGCAACAGGTACAGATACAGTCAACACCGTCTTTGTTCGTCTACCAGACACACCAAGTGCGCCCGCAACGGCTCAACCGAGCGCCGCGTTATCCTACACTACCATCACCCGTCCATACTCAGGCACCGGCACAGTTGGCACAATATTCACCGTGGATCCGACCGGGACGCAGACTATCGGTACAGTCTTTGTCGAAGTGGACCTCGGTATTGGATCAACTTCCAGCCAAACACCATCAGCATCTCTGCCAGGATTAACCTATACTACTGTGACTCTGCCGGTCTCTGGTACTGAGTCTCCAACAACATTTACGGTTGCGCCCACCGGCACGTACACCGTCGGAACAGTTTTCATCAAGACCCAACAGCCAACGTACAGCACGATTGCGCCTGCGATCTCTTTGACCACGGTCAGCTTGACAGCATCAGGAACAGAAGCTCCCACAACGTTCACAGTACTACCAACGGGCACCGAAACAATTGGCACAGTCTTTGTTGAAGTAGCGGCTACGCCCAGCCCTACTCCGGTTCTTGAAACTTCTTCAATCTCGTTAACTACGGTCACCCTGGTGCCATCCGGAACAGTGCCTGCGACCACATTCACAGTACTGCCGACGGATACCGGGACTGTCGGCACAGTTTATGTTCAGTTGGCAGCTACACCTAGCCCTAACCCACCTCTTGGGTCTTATTCGATCTCGATGACTACGGTTAGCCTGACGGTAACGGGAACAGAGCCTGCAACGACATTCACTGTACTACCGACTGACACTGGGACTGTCGGTACAGTTTTTATCCAAATCGCAGCCACACCAAGCCCCGTTTCAAATCCTGGATCTCCTACAATCTCCCTGACTACGGTGACCTTGCCGGCCTCTGGCACAGGACCAGGCACAACTTATACAGTCCTCCCAACAGGAACAGGTTTAGTGGGAACCGTCTTCATCCAAGGCCAAGCTACGTCAACCGCTATAGCACCTGGTACAATCTCTTTGACTACAGTAACCTTACCACCTGCCAACACAGGTCCGGGTACAACTTATACAGTCCTCCCAACAGGAATGGAAACGCTCGGAACTGTCTTTATTCAAGGTCAAGCCACGACAGCACCCACTATGTCCACTCCCGGAGCATCACCTCCAGAGCCAGGTACAATCTCGTTAACAACTGTAACCCTACCGGCTGGTAGTGGAATGGCCACGACCTATACAGTACTCCCAACCGGAACGGCGACTGTTGGCACTGTCTTCATCCAATCTCAAGCTACGCCAACTTCAGGGCCTGGTACAATATCTCTTACCACAGTGACCTTGCCAGCCACCGGCACAGGACCAGGTACGACTTATACCGTGCTTCCTACTGGGACCGGCACCATCGGGACTGTTTTTATTCAAGCCACATTAACTCCCGCATCGTCCTCTCCTGCGCCCAGCACCATATCTCTCACCACAGTAACCTTGCCAGCTACTGGGGCGGGACCAGTCAGTACCTACACCGTACTCCCAACGGGCGCAGGGACGATTGGCACGGTCTTCGTTCAACCGCAGGCTGTATCAACTTTTACGGCACCCCTTCCTGGCTCTAGCGCAATCTCTCTCACAACGGTAACGTTGCCTGCTACTGG
Organism: Microcera coccophila; assembly: GCA_024112705.1. NCBI lineage: Eukaryota > Fungi > Ascomycota > Sordariomycetes > Hypocreales > Nectriaceae > Microcera > Microcera coccophila. The sequence goes on along the minus strand of JAMYIC010000277.1, from coordinate 35,031 downwards.
TACAGGACCAGTTACAACCTACACCGTACTTCCCACTGGAACGGGCACTATCGGGACTGTCTTCATTCAACCCCAATCTACATCAACATCTGGGCCAGCGATCTCTCAGACAATCTCCATGACGACAGTAACTCTGTCAGGAACACAGCCCGCCACAACATTCACCGTCATGCCAACCGGAACGGGCACGGTGGGAACTGTTTTCATTCAAGTCCAAGCCACTACCAGTACCTCAGCCCCGACTCCGCCCGCCTTCTCCTACACTACTGTCACACTTCCAGCGTCTAGCACTGCGCCTGCAACAACCTACACAGTCCAGCCGACAGGCACTGGTACAGTTGGTACTGTGTTCATTCAGCTTCCGCAAACCTCATCTACTTCTTCAACACTGCCGATAATAACATCAGTCTTGACCACGTCCCGGGCGACGAGTACTACCACTGCCACCAGCACAACTACTTCCAGCGTGCCTTGCACAATCTCCACGGCGGCGGCAGCACCGTTCTGCTCTCCCTCTCTGCCTCGCGCTTGTGCTTCTCTCTCAACCACCGTCGGCATCGTAAACCTCAATGCTGGCATCGGTCTCTGCACCACGGCTTTGGGACCTTACGCAGTAGGCAACGTTCTTACCTGTCTTCCCTCGGTAGTCACGCTTTCCACCAAGGGCACCAACATCGTCAACTGTCTCAACACTGCTTTCCAGGGCACCTGTCTCTCGGCGCTTCCTCAGCCCTGTCTCAACGTACAAGCCAAGACGGGTCTTGGGCTCAGTGCTGATGTCGCGGCTTGCGCTGTGGCGTTGGGACCATTCAATGCTGGAAGTGCGAACACTTGCCTCAGCGCCACTGTTACCGCCTCGACTGTTGGAGTCGGTATTCTCCAGTGTCTCAACGCGGCTTATGGGTTCGCACCCAATTTGGGTCTTCCCGCATCGAACCCGGCTTGTCCAGCGGGAGCCAAGGGCGCGGTTTGTGCTGCCCTGCCGCCTGCTTGTCTAAGTCTCTCCAGCATCAATGGACTGGGCCTCGTCACTGCAATCCCTCCATGTACAACAGCTCTTGGAGCATATGCTGTCAATGCAGCCTCGTGTCTAAGCACCAGCGCCATCTCAGCACTGACTACCGGCTCGTCTGTTGTGAGCTGCCTAAACTCGGCACTCTCCTCGGCCTGCATCACGGCACTTCCGCGTGCTTGCTCGCTTTTGTCGGGTGATTCTGTTGCCCAGGTGGTTACCGATTTGCCGAACTGTATCACGGCTCTTGGTCCTTTTGCAGTGGGCGCGGCTGCAACGTGTGTGTCTGGATTGACAAATGGGAACGATATTGTGAATTGCTTGAATTCTGCTATTTTCGGTCGTTAAGAAGCTGAACATGGCTTCGCATGTAATAATCGATATGATCGGGTTAGCGAAATCTGCGAAGCGTTTTGGTCGAGGAATTTTGTCCTTGACGAATACCCAGGGAGGCGTTAAGTGTGTCATGGATCAGTAAACGGTTCAGATCCTTTCTCGTTTTTGTTGGAAGTTAAGTTTTAATTAGTTTATCTGAACTCTTAATAATTTATGTAATCGTCTTCCATATATTCACCTTCCCTGTTCTTCAGATTTTGTCGTACCTGTCTTGGGAAAAGGTCTCCCCAGTGATCTGAATAGGATAGAGTTAGAATGCGAAGAACAATTCCATCCCCTTTTTCCAAGAGAGTCTGGAGTGCCGCAATGTTATTCTTTGCCCGGGATTCCCCGACGAGGTCTCATACGACCCAGCAACTAAGACGGAATGGTCAGCCGGTTGAGCTCAATGTAGACGCAGTCCTTCGACATCGAGTCTGTAAGTTTTGTCAAGGAGTCTTTTATATCTTAGTTGTAGTCCTCTTGTAGCAGGGTTGTTGATTAAATTAGTCAAATTGTAATGGTTGGTGAGAGAACCATCGAGTACCTGCGGCGCCGGTGATGCCAGCAAGATCATGCAAGCGTCACAGGACCTGTTGGGACAAAACGAGCCAATGCGAGCACCCTTTTAGGCTGCCAAAAGAAAGCCAATGTGATATCTGTTTTTCATGTCTCCTCCCTATACTGGTAGGACGCCTATTTAAACGACGCTAAGATTACGTTACTTGATAAACGGTATGATCAAAGACTCTCCTCGTGCTGCAATCGGCTCCCCTATTTTGACATAACCAAGCTATTCAGCGATCCAACGACGGAAGACATTAAGCAGTTTCTATGTAGTTAATGCCTGAATCATTTAATATCGAACCAACGTGCCTAAAGCTGTCGTATGTGTTGAACGAATTTGGACACGCAGGCATCCGACCTGCTCGTAGTGTTTGCCTGCTTTGCCAGCCTGATGTTTGTGAGTCGTATCATAGTCAAGAAAATTAGGGGGTTTCACGGCATCATAAGGCCAGGCCATCATTATCGTGTTAAAGGATAAGCATCAACACGAAACAGCTAAGATAACACAAGACAACAGGAAAGGGACTACAGAGGGAGCTAGGGGGGGACGAAAAGGGGTTAGTGGGACACAGATTCCGGTCTCAAGACGATCTCAAGCAACCAACTGATACGCACTCGAGACAAGACGCGAGACGCTGAGAGTTGGGAGTGGAGGGAAAGTTCTAGAGGGGATTCGCAACCCTGCGAGGTAGTAAAATTTGCAAAGCAATCTGCTCTCTGTATAACCCACGAGGTCAAAAATCACGGCCATGACACGTTGTGGTATACAGGTCTAGCTACAACTTTGCCGAACCTCTCGCCGATGTCGATAGGCCGGGTAACTCGGCCCAGTCCGCAGAAACGGATGAGGAGGAGGAATCAGTAGCTTCTACTTCCTCGACAATAGCGCCGGCGCCACGCCTGCGACCACTTGAGCGTAACGCTGGTGGCTTACATCAATTGCATTGCTTTATCACCAGCGCAACAGCCTCCTGCAATCCATTTCCGCGCTTACAAGTCCCAAATCAAAATAGGTGCCGAGAATTGCAATACCTCCCCTGAATACTCTTCCAATGGTACGATTCTTCGAGGAGGAATCTGCCCATTTACAGATTGGTAATCGCCTTGTTCTCAACTAGACCCTCGAGCCGGGGTTAGAGCTTAAGCACGGGAAGACGAGGAGTTCGATGTCCTTGACAAACATCCGCGGTCTCCGCATTCCCTCTCGAGTTTCCTACGCCATCTTAACGCAAGTTTCTTGGCATTTATAAGTGGCGGTTCACCCAAAATCACGTCGAATTCCCGACGGGGCTTGGAAAAGAGCGTACACATAGCTGTGACAGAGCCAGTCGACCTCATTGCACGGAATTCTATAGCGCGATTGTCTAGCTGGACTCTCTTGACCAAGTTCATGGAGATTCGCGCCCCAACAACTTGCTACTTGACACGAAAGGTCATCCCAAGCTTGCGGACTTGAATTAGGCCAACAAGGTTAAAAGCCTACCCATCGAGAATAGTGCTCGATTTTCAGCCAGCCACCTGCTACACTAAGCCTGCAAAGCTTGGCTGCTTTCACTATTGGAGATTGTCCCCAGCCAACGTGTTCTAAAGAAAGATGAAAGGCTCTGACTACATATAGACTACGTTGAAGCTCAGGTCCAGGGACATGTCGATGGATGAGCCGACTTATGTACAGCGACCTGCCGTGACGAGATTATCATGTTATATCAATCGATATCTATTGACTACGAGGTCTTATTTGGGAGGTAATATCCGAACTCCTGGGACTTGAGCACATCTGGCTAGACACTCACCAGCTAACGGACGCCGTTTCCGCGTTTTCTGCGCTTGTCTTCGCGTGCCGAACCGCAGTCCGTTAATGGTCGCAAATACGTGGTCCTCGTCCGAGTTACTCGCATGTGGAGTAGCAAGCCAGCCAGCCACAGCCAAACCGGGGATTCAGCCAGCCACGAGAATGCCACTAAACTACTCGGCTGTAACGTGCCGATACATTACCGACCTCGTCCGAAGCTTGCGAGTGGACACGGCGGGAACACTAAGGCCAGTAGCTTACCTGGCCCGTCCCGTTGCTGTAGGTCGGGCCTCAATGCAGTATCACTATTAGCCATCAATACCCTGGGCCTAGTAAAATATCGGCCCCTCAGCCTGGCTTGACAAAGCGACTTGATACAAGCAACGGACACGCGGCAGAGAGGTCAGCTAGCCACATGTATATGGCGCCGTAGCATGGATCTGCCTCCGAAGGGCCTGTCTGGACTCATGACCAGGCCCTGGGGAAACTACGACCTTCATCAATAGTCGCCTCGGTAAACGAAAGCTTAAGGAGATCTACTGAATGCGGTATATTGAATAGTCAGAGGTTGCTGGATCCGGTATCCCAGGCCGTAGATCTCGCGCAGCGGTGCCCTGGTTGAGCCTTTCTCGTGCCCTTCTTGTCATAGGTGGCGTCGGTCCACGTCAATAAAAACCACGCGGACAGACGATGTTGCTCAAAACTTTGTAAATATTGGTTGGAAGTGGCGGGCTGAAAGCACTAGCTCGGCCGCATTTCGTAGCAGGGAGCGTCTACGCTAGGCATATCTCTCATTCTTTCGAGTCCCTCAAACTATAATTAACAGTAAGCGATTTGCGACCTGCTTTTGCTCATTGATTTCCATTGACATCGCTTCTCTTGCCATCACTCCACTTTACAGACCAGGTTAAGGCCAAGCCATCTCATCGATCATGGACGAGGAGCGAGCAAGAAAGGCGGTCGAGCAGGCGGCGTTGGTGTCGCAGGTATGTACGCCCAAGAACATGTCTGTGGGATGGGTGTAACCGTTGGCATGCAGAAAATTCGCGAGGCACTGCATGCTTCGCTCCCCGTCGCATCAGAGCAGCTCATGACGGTGCAGATTCCCGGCACCATCATTGACACTTCGTGAGTTTCGTCCGCAATCATGTGTGTTGACCGAGAGACATTGACCCGAGGCCAGAGACACTGGGCCTTATGTTTGGAACGACCGGGAGGAGTCTGACACACCCCATCGCATCAAGGTCAATGAGTCGCGCTTGGTGGACAACATGGTACCTTTGAGCAAAGTCATGGTACGCGTGCGAACACAATTCAAACGACCGTAACTCTGCTGACAGGCGCAGATGGGAGTCACTGGAAAGAGTGTGGCCAGGAGTTACGGTGCGGCACTCGACATGTTGATTCCCGAGGACGCGCCAATCGACACTGACAAGTCGTCGTCCTCCAAGACTGCGGCTGCTGAACGCTACGTCGCGGCAATGAAATACCTTACTGGACCGGCTCCAGGCTCCAGCAAGTCCGTCATCGACGTCTATGTTGACAAACAGCAAGCTTACTCCGAGGCAATGAACAAATGGGAAGCTGCAAAGGCCAAGGCTCGGTGTGAGTACTACGATATCTTCTCGCCGTGTGGGCGGGCAAACGAATCGAACTGACCATAAACACACCAGCCGATGCCAAGGAACGGTTTCCGGGTAGCGTGAGAGAGCAGCAGAGATTCTACGACGACTGGAACCAGGAAAGCTTTCGCAACGTGAGTTCGTCTTGCTATAGATGTTTGTCCGTCCTCCAGTTGCTCACTTAATTATTTGATAGTTCAAAAACAATGCTCAGGCAAAATATATGGACTGTGAGTTACCATCAAAGAACACATTTCGAAACAGATACTGACCTGTACAAGGGGTGGTAAATGGCAACAAGTACAAGGTATGCTACGCTACTTTCGTAGACCGGTAAAGTCTTTGCGCCTGGAAACAACTAGCTCATTCCGTGTCTAGGTCGACTACTACTTCGGCATTGTTGACGTCTCTTCCGCCATGAAGCGCGTTGAGTCAAGCAAAGAAGCAGCCCGCAATCTTGTAGTCATCGATCCCGACGGCTCAACGGAGTGGCAGCAGGTTCGCCTGACGCCTGCCGGCTGGTAAGCGAGTGAAGCCTTGCATCGTGGCCAGGCTAACCTTTCTCAGGGCGAGTCTCTGTAAGGAAAAGGTTGACTTATGGGGCGAGCAGAATGGCCGCCTCAGTCGCAAGGATTTCGAGTCGGAGATCAAGCGCTTGAACCGCCTTCTTCTGTCTTACGATGGATTGAAGACTGTAAGTCGTTCCCTTCATGTCAGCTGAGCGACTAGGCTAACAACCACAAGTCTATTGATCCCGACGGTAGCATTTCCAAGCAAAACGAAGAACGCAAGGAATCTAAAGAGGAGACTCCCAAAGAGAAGGAGATTTCCAAAGAGAAGGAGACTCCCAAAGAAGAGGAGACTCCTAAAGAGAAGGAGACTCCCAAAGAAGAGGAGACTCCCAAAGAGGGCGAGACGCCTAAGCAGGAACTCGTGAAGAATGCCGACTTGTCAGATAAGGCCGCTAAGCTTAAAACCGCTTACCAAGACCTCTATACTGCCCAGAACGCTATACCGCCCAGTCTTACGAAGATTCGAACTAAGCAAAATGAATTACAGGTGGCTCTCGAGAACTATAGCACCGCGAATATGGAGCACAACAAGAACGTCGCCATGGACCTTTCCACCAAGAGCAAGGGAGAGAAGGTCAGGTGGATAAACGCCATGATCGCCGACGTCAAGAGTCAAATCGCCCTTCTCGAGAAAGGTCGCGAAGCCTTGTACAAGGCCAGTTCTGCAAGCCCGGCAATCACCGAAGTCTCCAAGAGAGAAATCAAGGATCCTGGTCAGGGTCAGGGGACTGAGCTGGTCGCTACTCAGTACGCGGATGCAGATAGCCAGTATGCGGACCCCAGTAAGTAATGTCCTCTCACAGCATTGCGAGCTCGGTGCTGATAGGGTTACGCAGAGTTCGGCATACCGCGCAACGGTGTTGCGGTCGTGAAGCCAGCCAAGGTGGAACCGAATAAGTGGACGAAGGTAAACTGATCGTCCTCATCGTGTCAGATGACGCCTATCTAACTTGCTTGGCGTAGATCAATCTTACTATCTCGGCATCTCAGCAGTCAAACTCCAAAGAAAACTCAGCCTCTTCTACATCGTCTGGTCTCAGCGGAGGCTTTTCTTCCTGGTTTTTTTCGATGAGTGCTTCAGCCAGTTTCAACCATTCCGAGGCCGCATCGTGAGTCCAGAAACCTCTCATAGCTCCATCACCTGCGAACTCACCTCATGATCCCTCTTTACAGGAAGGCATCCAACGCAGCAGCCAGCTGCAACGTTGATATCAGCTTCGAGGCACTCCTCGTCACCATCGACCGCGCTTGGCTCCATGGCGAACTCTTTTCTGACCCAGAGCTCAATACCAGCGCCGACGTTGCCCTTTCGCCTGGCGCCCTCTCGCTGCACCAGTACATTGATTTGAAAGACCACGAGGCACTGGCCAAGTATCCTTACTTTCCATCTTATCCAACCTCCTTCGTCGTGGCCTCCAACGTGGAACTCGAGTTCCGTGGAGATACAACCTCGCTCGAAGAAGCCATTGAGTCTTCACACACCGATGCTCAGACCAAGATCGGCTACGGGCCGTTCACTTTGAGCGCTAGTCATAGTCAGGACAAGTCGAGCGCCAAAACCAAGATGGAGACCACAGCTACTGGAACCAGGATTACTCTTGAGGCTCCTGCTATCATTGGATGGGTCAGCCAGCTTGTGCCACAACTGCCTCGTCCCAAAGGCACGAACTTCTTAGTGGGACCAATGGTTTGACGGTACTGAGAGTAAGGCGATGTAGTCTATGATTAGTAGGGCATTTGGACTTGTGGTCAGCTGTCAAAGTATAGGTTTTCGTAAGATTGGTCGTATCTGAGAGAAATGGATGCCGGCCTCTAGACCCCAAGTGGTTACTAAGATGATTTAAATGACGGGGCATCACTAATGGCCTCGCACAACTTGTCATTCATTCAATCGCAACTTCAATTCATCCACATGTAGCATTGCACTGTATAGTACAGTATTGTATAAGTAAGTGAAAATGACCACTAAGCAAAACGACGGCCATTGGTGTTTCCATGACAAACAACCCCTGGTGTTGATGTCAAGGCCTGTTTCTTAACGCATAGGACGCTCACAATACACGCCGGACTAAAACTTGTCCTGAACGAGGCCTACAAACTTGGTGTTGGAAGCTAAGTGGCATAAATTGGACGCAGCTGTACTATAGCACTAAAGGGGAAGAATAAGAAAGAAAAGATAACCCACTTCGCCGTCCAAATTACTATCCTTCTCATTTGCCGTCCGTACAGAATGTCTCCAGAGCGTCTGAACACACACATTCACCCCGTAGCACCCTCGCACATCGCGCCAGTCATGGCTGAAACTAGATATCTTAACTTAAGCTTTCTTAAATTCGAATTTGTATATCACCTTTCACCGTCAGGTTGTCAGACTTATCGGATGTAGTTCTATCAGATGAAACTCACTCGCCACTTTTTCTTCCTTCAAGATCAGCAGCCTTCGTAGATTGCTATATGCTTTACGATATCTGGCCCTTGGCTGCATTCAGCGCTCGTCAATGGGTCCTAAGAAAGGGCTAAAACCGAAGGCCTTGATTTTACGAGTACCTAAAGCAGTAGTGAGGCTACATTTCAATTCCTTTTATGAGTAATATTTTATATTTCGCATTTACCTGTTATACCTATTTAGGATACGGTAGGGAAAAACCTCTGGCCTGCCCTGCAGGCTCGCGGATACAAAACCCTCCATGAAAGAGTGTGGTATACCAAGTAAAGAACAACAAAACGAACAAAAGAGAGGGAAAAAAAAAAACAAGAGACACCAAGTAAAACGGGAAATGAAAACCGCTTAAAAACTGCATAACCGTTCCCCATCGCCTGCCAGTCTCATCGCCTAGCCGGGCGTCGGATCATGATAGAGACATGATCCGTGTTGCGACTTTGATAACTAGGCCCCTGCCGCTGGAAGATCTTCACTGGCCTCAGTACTCTCAGACTCTGGCTCGATCTTCCAGGTTTCGTTCTTCTCGAGGTCTCCATGCTTTTGGGCCTCCTTGAGTGCATCGTTGATCAATTCCTGAGGTCCACCAGCAGCGGCCTTGCTCGCAATGACGCCGATGGCGGCAATCGTACCGGACTGAGCATCCCTCCTGGAAGTGTACGTGATGGTCAGGCTCGAGCCGTCGGTACCTGTGAACTTGATCTCAAGTCCGTTAAAGTAGCGGCTAAGATATTGCCTCAAGGAGGACACCAGGTTGGGCCTTGAGCCGACTGCAACTGCAGTGCCCAATACGACCAGCCAATCCAGAGGATCCAACAAGACCTCAACCGGGCTGCTTGCTTCGAGCGACTGCGACTTCGGCGGCGCAGTAAGCTTGGTGGACGGTGCAGTCTCGCTGATTATCCACTCCGCCTCATTAAAGATGTAGCTCGTCCACCACTCATATTTGCCCGTCTTTGGTGCTGGGTTGGAGAAGTCTTTGGTGACGGCTCCGGATCTAGATCCGGAGTAAACTTGGCCGGTACGAAGACCGCCTTCAAGCCACCACGTTAAAGTCTCTTGCGGCTGATAGAAGGCGGAGCTTCCGGGAGGCAACTCGGTGCTGTCAATGAAGATTGCGTTGTAACCATTCGAGTTGGGATCAACACGCCGACGACAATGTGAATACCGGAGACGTCCGGATACTTGTACCCGACGTTCCCCACGTTCAGCCAACCTTCTTTTCCTGGCTGGGAGGATGGCTGCCAGAACCCGTTCGAATCCACGTCGAACACTTGGCCCTTGTTGCAAGGCTGCCACTGGCTGTAGATGGTAACTGCGACGCCGTTTGTGGGCAGTTGAGCCGTCCAGGCAAGCGCATACTGGACTTTCCATGTGATCTGGGTAAAAGGAGCAAGGGCCTTAGATTTCCAGATCACGTTGGAGGTGGCAGCAGTCGTACCAGAAGCCACCGCTTGAGCAGCCTGGAAGTTCCAATGGTTTCCGTTGATTTTGTTGGTGTCATAGGGGCCTTCCCACCAGGTCAAGGTTCGTTGAGACATTGTGAAGGATGTTTGGAGATAAAGTAAAAGGGCTCTAAAAGGTGCTTTGTTGTTGCTTGAAGAGAGTCAAGAAGATTGTAAGATGTTGATGAAGAATGATTCGGAAGTTCAGGGCGGGAATGTCTGCTCCTTTATAGATTTCCCCCCTTCCTCCTTACCTCTGACCTCCCTCCTCGTTCCCCCCTTTCCTCCAGCTCGCCACGTTTCCGCCGGTAGAGGGAAAAGTCAGCGATCCGTCTTTTGCCAGACGAAGATCTCAACAAGGCGGGCAAACGCGGCCCCAGCTATGTGACTATGCAGCTGGGCTGCAGTGGTTAGCCACACGGGTGCGGTTGATGGTCGGTGATCCTCACGATGTTGTTGCCATCGTTACAAGACAATCAATCGATGGTCTATCACTCTGCCGCCATACTAACGCCACTTGCGTACAATCCCGATGAACACGATAAGCTTGTGATTCTGGCCATGTATACTCCCCCTTCTTTATATGCAGTCGCGACAATTAGCTTCTTCTCTTGAGTACGCACTAGCAGAAACACCACAAGCTTTTGAAGAGGTGGAAAGCTCTTTGAAACGATCGATGATAGGACTCAAGCTTCCCTGTCTCTCTCCATATCCCCTCCGCGGCTAGCCTGATTATTCGTATCCTGTTCTCTACCTCGAGATAGCTATGGATCAAACTTCTGATTGGTATGAAGGCTTCCACAGGCCAACTTCACTCGCCCGGGTCGCTCGAGCTTAAACAAATACATTATCGAGCTGATGGGTGCAAGCTCGCTACCGATCGCTCCATCTTACCCTACGCAGCCCGTCCCGGCGTCTACGGAGATCACGACCGGAGTGATAGTGTCCCGACGAGAGTGCATGTTGGCTAGCTATAAAGGGAATCTCCGAAGGGACCTCCGCCATAACAATCTACTTTGCTTCTGCACACCCTCAGATACTCCATTTTGCTATTGCTCCAGCTCATATGCCCCGAAGCGGATCCATCTCTGGACTCTGCAGGCTACCCTACGAACTCCAGGTAGGTCTTACATGTCTCGATTGGTCTGGAAGAGAGGATCGAGAACGCTGCAGCAGACTGTATTTCCTCTCTAGGTAATGCGTTGACACCTCGCGGCTGGCTGGACGGTAGATGACGTGCTTGCCGATTAACTCGTTCGAGTCGAGGTAGAAGAATGATGGTGTCTTGTGGCTGGCTGAACGAACGCGGGGACCGTTTCCCGAAGTCAAAATAACGGGTGGCGTTGTTCGTCGTCCCCAATCGGGGCTCGCAGCCGGCTGCGCCCTCGTCACGAAGACCTTAATGCGGGATGTCCGCCAGCCACCCGACTGTTCAATGCAGCCTGCTTCTATACGAACCCCCACTGGATACAATGTGATATTGGCACGAGGAATTGGAAGCAGCGCAATGACTCTTTTGTCCCGTAGGCTCCGGATCTCTTGATGACAAAAGTTAGTTTTATGGGGACTGTACTGGATAGATTCATTGGATTATTCTGAACGTATGAATAGATCTTGTGTGTCATTGACTGAGCGTCCTAGATCTATCAAGAACGATCTGCCGTCAGATCACTATCACTCTCGCTAGCCGCCGTGGCTGTACCGGCTGGCATGAGCAGTCCGAGCCGACGGACAACAAGGGGGCGGAGTCGCGACCCCAGCCTGCCTGATCAGCTTCGCCTTGGACTTTGCGGATTTCAATGTACTTTCTTAGTGCTATTCATGTCTAAGAAGAGGCAACGTGGCAAGATGACAGTGAGTACACGCATGTGCGCTCCTTTTCGCTTTGATGAGACGTTATAGATACGTACAGCGTGATACGGAAGGTAATAATACCGATCAAATCCATCTAGAATAAGTCCTGCTAGGCGTAAATAATATGAGAGTCAACGTTGAAGAACAAACCCAGATGGCTACTGTGTGAACGTAATACTATCTTTACAGTAGTGCTGCTATGTTTCAATAATTGATGTTGTATTCCTACGTATAAAGTACTCTGGTTAGCCTTCTACAGAAAGCTGTCACACCATCATAAGCAAAAAAGACCCTTCTTGCAACTAGCATGTCAAGATCGGCGTCGTGTGGGCAGCTGAGCCTGCTATCACAGAGTTGCGGGGAGCATTAGAGCCCCCGACAGAAAGCACCGGCTGGTGGCGAGTTGGACTGAAGCGCCGTATGCCGTGGCTGGCTGAACACTCTGTCACATTCTTACAGGCAGCATCAAGGTCCCCTAACGGATTTGTGGGCGGCCTTTCGTCGTCATCTTCTCAGTTATAGACGGTGGCGGCACAGGCCTCGGGACTTGGCCGGACAAAATCCAGGCCATGGCAACCCCTTTTTTTAGGGTTATAGGGATTTTGCATCGTAATTTGAAGCATTTAAATGTTGAGAGATCAAGTTCCATTGAAGTAGATTCGAGAGTTACAAAATCAGGCCCTCGGTCTTGAAGATAAGGTCAAGTTAAGAGAATCCGGAAGAACATCTCTGCATCGCACAGCCTAGCTTGACCTTTGAGTACGTTAGCGAAGATTTAAGGAAAGGCTTTCGCGTTCTCAATCCCATAGCTTTGATCCCAGAGTGCAGGGGTATCATCTGATCTTGTCTTTTGACGGAGTGGTGAACCCAACAATAAGGGTCGACTGGAAATCAAGGATTTCTGGAGCCCGGCTAACGAGCCGGCACAGCTCTTGGATATATTCAGCCGCAGAAGCCACATTCTTCTGTTTCGATCGTCATGAACGCTGTACTGCCCCTTGTTATAGCTTGGTATTTGATGTCCTCTGCAGATGTTCGGTCATCTACTTTGCCATTCTTATTGACAAGCATCCTGCCGAGGAGAATAGTTGTTGCAAGGATCTAGACAATAGCGTGAGCACTTCATTGACTTACCACGAGTTTCACGTATCAAGATCATTGCTTGGCTTTGACTCGCGAATCCGGCCAAATGGGTTGCTGTTACACCTGGGCATATACTTTCGAGTCCGCCTACGCTTCCCCTACCGCCGACAATTCGCCTGCCTCCACCCCTACGGCGTCCAATGCTCTCTCACTCTCGTTGGTTAGTAGGCTGCCGCGCCCTCTGCGTCATACGTTACGACTCCGTCTCGATGGGCTTAGTATGTCCAAGCTGTCCACTTCTCTCACGCGTAGTTTCTGGCCTCTGGATATTGTACA